>CAEFZY010071508.1:0-105601 GCA_903066815.1 Brachyrhaphis roseni
TATTGTTGAAATTGCACATACTTTTTTTTTAAAAAAACTCAGGTTATTCATAATATATTTTGTAAAAGTGAAATTTGTTTAATTTAAAAATCAACATGTCCACTTTTTAGTTCTATTTAATCTAGCAATGAGTTTACTTGTGTGGCCCCCTCGAAATCAAATTAAGCTGTATGCGGCCCCTAAACCAAAATGAGTTTGACACCCTTGCGTTACAGGCTTACAAACGCTGTTAGGAAAATTCTGTTATCATTATTACATTAGTAGTTTTACTAAGTTTAAATTGTTACCAGATGTTTCTAAGATAAAGCTAACCTTTCTATAACTTCACACATGTTAATTTGCAAATTGTTTTCTGAGGAACTCTTAGGGGTAAAGGTGTCTTTGTTTTCAATATACATCCTGTACTTTGAAGAGACTTTCTCAGTCGAAAGACTGTCAGCCCCCTCGACACCTCTCAACATTCCTTTCTCTCTCTCTTGGTAATAAAAAGACTAGTTCTCATGCAGAGAGTCAGAACACATGGTAGACTCCTTGAAGAAGGGATCTGCTGTGTCTTCTCCTTCTGCAGAAGACTTGATCGAAAACTCAAACGTTGTCTGTGGTTCTTTTATTTAAGTGAACAAAATACCCATCAGGAAGCTTATTCAACAAAACTATGGAAAACATGTGATCATATCAATATGTTTCTCACATCTTGTTGAATCCGTGGCACAATGAACTCATTCAGTTCTGAAGGCAAGAAGGGTCAATCTAGGACATGACGGTAGATGTACTGAAGTGCGTGCACTTCTGAGAGTTTAAAATCTGTGACGTGAGGAAACTTTCTAATGTATGGCCGACGGTTACATGTCTGAGTTGAGAAGGAATATATGTGGTTATAAAATGACAGTGTTGGAGAAGGCTTTCTTAAAGGTAATTTAGATGATTACATGTAATTTTCAAGTGAGAATCTGAGCACAGCAAATACAGAGAGCAGAAGACCATAATTGTATTCAGTGAGAGATGTCTTACAGCAAATCAGCGAAGGGAGATGTCAGCAATGATGACAGGTTTTTACTCTTTACCCAAATCACTAAAATGAAAAATAAAAAACACAAAGTAAAATCCCTCAATAAGGCATAACATTATGACCTCTGAAGTGAGGTGAAGTGAGTATTACAGATTATCTCTGTTTCTGCCACAATTCAGACATTATTTATGAATGATTTGAGGAGCACAGAATAATTGACTGATCATTTCAATCAAGCATCTATGGAATATGCTGGACAAGCAAATCCATTGAGGCCTCATTTTACAACTTACAACACCGGAATGATCTGGCACTAAAATCATGGTGCCAGATATAACAGCACAGCCTCTGTACACATTCTATTCGTACTTCATTAGGTTGTGAGCGAAAGGAGAACCAACACCCTAAAATTTACAAACAATAACTGGGCATGTTGCATGCACACTACAGATATTGTGTGTGGAAAAGTGGTGCAGACCGCCCTCTTTTACTGAAAATGTGTGCGCTACAATCTGTCATCATGAAGAGATTTGGAGAACGTACAGCAGACCAAATTGTAGACGCAAAAAACAGCACCTGCAATCTGGTTCTGGTTTAATAAATTGCATTACAGGTGGTAAGTCATTACATTTGCATATCCTCCTCTCATTCCTTTGCGCTCTCTGACAATTAAACGTTTTGAATGTTGATGGACAGACACACTAAACTGACTGCAACTACTATTCTCCTTTTGCTGACACAATCCTGTCTGTGTGGTTTTGCAGTTCAGGTTTATTTTTGTACATGCAACCTTTTGAAGATCAGGCCCTAAAAAAGCTATTGTTGCAAACAAACTACTAACTAGCTATAATATAACCTACAACCAAACTGATGCAATCAAGGCTTTTGAAAACACCAATTTACATTCATATACTTCAGTTCAAGTTTTATTTTCCTTGAAGGAATCCTTAAATAGACTTAAGGAATTGTTGAGTTATCTGGGCTCTGAGGCCTCTAAAGGCTCTCTGTCAAGACATGGACTAGGACAGCGGTCAGACAAATCTGTTTCCCTGATGCATTTTTCAGAGGAAACTAATGTTATGTTCTGCAGACCAATCATTGCACCAGTCGTCTTTCACACCAATGCCATTCCCACATCTGTGCCAATAATAACAATACTAAAAAGGAGTTTCAAGAAACTTTTGGTATTCGGATATTTCAGAGCAAAAATATTGCTGCATTCTCTGTGTAAGGGGCATCCATTTATTTTTCACTTTCTGCAAACATTAGAAAATCATGTCATGCTGTCAAGAAAAGGGATTGATTTCTAAACTAGAAATGACACAATGTAATTTCTCTCTCTTTCATTTTAAGGAATATTTGAAATTGGGACATGTTTTGGCTATATATATATAAATTATATGTTATTATTATACATTCCTAATTATGTTAAATTTACAGCAGTGATGGGGGAACTTTGCATATAGAAGTATGTGAGTTTCCAAACTAAAACTTTGATGTTAAATGTAACATACTAAGAGTCCTTTTAAGGAACAGTTATCTATTAGCTAAATTCATGACCATTCACTGAGTAAATTAATGTCCAGTAAGATCAGTGTGAGTGAAAAATATGCTTCTAGATTTGGCTGCATGAATAAACATCATCAGTCAGAGGGGCTCCTGCCTGTGGGTCCAGACTGATTAAACACTGTTCAGTATGTGTGTGTTCACATGAAGAATGTGAGTTTTCTTAGGTTATTGGAACAAGAAGCAAAGCAAATTATTGTGTATATCAATGTGCGGGTGTGTTTGTGCATTTACCTATGATTGTGTGTGTATCTATAAATCCATTTACAATGCAGAGGAGTCTGGTTGAGCACAGGAAAGGATGATGGGGAAGATGGAAACAGCGTGAAAGAGGAAAATGATGAAATGGAGCCGAGGTAAAGAGGAGAAAGCAAAGTGTAATATAAAATGGAGAGAAAGCGAAGAGAGGCGAAGTTGATGTGAGTGATGGGCCAATGCAGCAAAAGGAATCCGAACCAGAGGCTTTTACACAGCAGGTGAGCCAAGTCAGGGAGTGAATGAAATCACAATAAACATGTTCTGCTTTACCACAACTAATAACTTTCACTGAAGAAAATAACTAAAAACTAACGCAGCCTTAGATCTAGCCTACAAAAATCTGCAACATCACGTAAAAAGAAAAACAAATATTGATTCTGAACATAATTTCATTCTCATGATTAAATTCTCAGTTTACTGTTTATGAATATATCGTATATTTGTGAAATTTCTAAGTTGTGTTGGTCATACTACAGAATTGTTTCCAAAAACAACTCAGCCTGACTTCTTTGCTGGTCATACTGCATACGCTGGAGCGTCAGATGCATAGAGAGTTGATGATGAGGTTTTCTTGACCTAAGGCAGCAAAGCAGGACATTGAAACACAAAGCAGACATTTTGTAATGTGATGGGGGTGTTAAGATCGTTGTGTCCTAGATGACTGACGAAGCAAAACAATAATGTGACTGTTTACAGAAATGGCCACTATTGCTTCTCTTTGTCGGTATTGCACATGAAATGACAATCACAACTTTTTTTTTTTGCTGCTATTTTTAATCTTGATTTTTTGGTGAATTTTGGATTTTACTGTTAGACATGAACATCATGGAATGGGTGCATCAGTGTGTGTTGGTATTTCATTTTTGTAATGCATATTTCTTTATAAAGATGGAAAAGATGAGTTTAAAAAGCATTTGAGCTAAAAATTACAATCCTGCTCCCTGTCTTTGTGACAACCATATCCATCAACATTGTCCATTTATTTATCTCTCTCTCTCTCTCTGGCCCTTTGGCTCCATCCCTCCCTCCGACACACACACAGCTTAGTGTATAAAGGGGTTAGACACAGCTGGATTGGCACCTCTTCACCCGCAGGCAGAGCACCGAGGTGAAGTAAAACTGGCATACCAGCAGGACGAGGTGAAGTGGATCTAATCTGGCCTCCTGGCATGATGTGGCACTAGGCCGGCTCACTGTGCCAAGAGTTATACTGGCAATGGCCGGTGCTGGCATCCTGCTGTGTCTGACTTGATGGATCAGTTTCCTGCTGGTGGGAAGTGGAGCCAGAGGTGTGATACTTCAGGGGAATTGGAGACACAAATATATCTAAAATGACCAAATAAGGGATACAGCTATAATGATATCAATAGATTACACCTGCTACAACTGATATGCCAAATTACTTGTTTTTAACATCATGGATAAAGTACAAGTCAATATTGGTTAGTGTCTAAAATAAACAAGCCTTTGTGTCACACCATACAAAATCTTGTGTCACAAAGTCATGGGTTACTAATTAGAATGTTCTTAAAACTGTGATCATCCATTGTCTAAACCGGCTTATTCTTGCAAGGTTGTGGGGGTGCTGGTGACTATCTATCAGGCAATAGGTGCACCCTGGACAAGATGCTAATCAAACTCATCAGCTAAAAAAAGGTATAAATTAAAAATGATTTTCAATGCATAATCAGGAATACTAAAATTGATCCATAGGTGGTTTTGTTAGAGACAATAGTTTCTTTAGCTTTCCTCGCAGTCTTAACACTTTTCTGTGGTAACATATGCTACTGAATAAAAAAATAATAATTTCTAAATTTTTACACTTCTTTACCAGGAGTGGTAATAAATGGGGACAGAACAATTTATTTTTACTTCAAAGATTGAAGCAGTTGGAGAAAAGTTGAGCCCATCAATTAAAGTTCAGAGTTAAACTGGACTTTAATTAATTTACTGAATCAAAAATAAAGGCATTTTTCTTCTAATTTTGCCTTTTAATCTACAAATCAGTTCTTTCCCACATTATTTCAAGCAGGGAAGATGAAACATTTACAAGCTGACGGATGATCACAGTAGACAATAAGCAGATTTAGATGCATTCTGGTTGGAACCTCCTCTAAAAAATGTTTATTAGGAAAAACATCTTGCGACTAAAATTATCCCATCACTGTAAATCACTTTTGACCTGGGCCACTGTTTTCCTAACTAATATTGTAATTTTTATAACATAGCTTTAGGAAAACTGTTGTTGCATGTCATTTCAGTAGAGAAAACCATCCGATGGAATCACAGACGTATCATTTTGAACATATTAAACATGACAAAATATCAAGTAACAGTTTCTCTTCAAAATGTCTTGTCAGATCAGTGCTTGGATGTCATTTATGTGAAATCTCTGAAAATAGCTGTTGAAGCTCCTCTGTCTGCATGTTTGCACCCAGCAGGCAACTTTCTTTCCCACATCGGAGGACATTTGTAGGTGGGCTTAAAAGCCTAAACAAGTCAAGCTCCATTTTCCAAAATTGAGCAACCCTCTGCCATGACCTGTCATGGACAGTTAGTGTTTGGCTCCGGTAAGGACTCCACTGGATATCGCCAAGGAGGAGTTAGTTCCTGCTTTCTGTGTCGACTACTGTTCTGACTCACTGTATCAGTCAGTACAAACACCCAAAAAGAAGAACAAATGATGCTAATGAGGTTACGCAACAGATTTCAACTTTTCATGTGACCTAGAGCTGTGCAAAAATGTCTGCATCCTTTAAATTTAATTTTTTCATTTTGTCTAACTTAAACCTTTTTTTGGGGGGGGGAGGGGGGGGTATGAGACAGGTCAGCAAAAGCTGTGTATAATTACAGTAAAAAGAGAGAGGAAGATGATACCGGATTTTCAAATTCCTTTACAAAAACAAAAGTGTGGCATGTATTTGTATTCAGCCTCTGTGTGTTTTTCAGTCTTCGTTTTGCTGGTTGTTCACTAATGTTCACTAACAAACCTCTGAGGCCTTCACAGAATAGATGTACATAGATTAAGGTGGACGCTACATTAACTGGACGCTTTGTTAAGCACACCTTGTTAAAACTGGTTTGGATGAACATTTATCTTCATATCTGCCTTAAATCTCTGGGGCATCAATGTAACAGAGGGGTGGTAAATATTCCTTTGAGTCCATATTGTACAGAAGAGGATTAGGGCCACCGAAAAAAAAAAAAATAATAATAATTCTGACTTTAATCTCAGAATTATGACTTTAATGTCAGAATTCTTTACAGAACATTGACAGAGATGGTATAAGCTCTGGGAAGCAGTGCTGGGAGTAACCTTCAGAAGATGATTATAATTATGCATTTGGCAGACGCTGTTATCAAAAATGACTTACAAATGAGGATGTAACGATGCAGTTAAAATCAATATTAACAACAAGCTCCTTTGGAGGAAGACCAGTAGTCAGACTACAGACTGAGGATAATGCCGGAAAGACAGTACAGTAGAGAGTTTAGAGAAGTACAGGATAGGTGACGTAGGATCAACAATGGACTGCAAATACGATTTATTCCAATGAAAACAACACATTTCGAGCACACGAAACCTGAAGACATAACAAAAAATCATAATCTCTACATTAAATTTTTATAAATAACTTGCAGATATTGGTATTTCTCTTCCCCTGTTTAGAGCAAAAAACAAGCAAAAAAAGATAGTTTTAAAAAAACACTACATGTCAGATGTCAACTTTTCCCTCTCCTCTTTGGGAGTTACACTCAGTAAAATGTCCTGAATACAGCCTTCAATAACACCCTATAAACTGAGAGCAGAGAGGAGCACATGGGCCTCGGCCCCCAAATCTTATTTGGTGGCAGGACCTGAAGACGGACTCGGTGATGGAAAGAGAGAAATAAATAAACAGCAGCAGAAAGGAAGGGCAAGGGATGAGACGCTGAGGGTCAAAAACGGAACCGAAACAGAGGGTAAAAAAAATTGTCAAGGATATGGTGGAGCTCAACTTGGTGAAGAGAGAGACTGAATGCAAGGAAATTGCAGGAAATAAAATCCACATGGGGTGGAAAGAGGGGAAGGAAGATGTGAATGTAAGGAAAAAAGGAGAGAAGAAGAAAGGGATCCTTGGAGATGTGTCCTCTGGGCAGGATGGATTGAAAGAGTAAATAGAGGTTAAAGAGGGATAAACAGATAGCAGCTTGTAGTAAAGGCAGACAGAAAAAAATTTGCCATTTGTAAACGTAGGAAACAAGCAGCGTGTAATGGAGAAGAGAAAGGGAACGAATGATGTGACTTATCAGAGGGAAGTTAGGGTGAAGAGAGAACAAAGTGTCTGAGAAATGGGTGGAGGACTATGGAGAATCTCAGGTTAAAAGATAAAAGAAAGATTGGGGTGGAAAAAAGTGGAAGAGAGAGTGAAAGAAGCCAGTGTGACTGATTCGGCCGAGGCAGCAGTAAAAGCTTGCTCTAATACAGCAGCCGGTGAGGAGAAGCCTGAAGGATACACTCAGTTACAGGAGGCGAAGGAAGAAGTACAGCAGGCTGAAATAGTGTTGGAAGGGAGGAGAAGAGACAGCGTTCTCTGGTTTTCCCATCACATTCTCAGCTCTGGTTTAGAACAAGCTGCAATATTCTTTCCTAAGGTTTTTTTCATTTTGCTCATAAATAACCCCCTCCTCCTCTGATCTCTCTCCTTCGATTTGTTCTCTCAGCTGCAGTCTGCCTTCTCATTCAAAGTGGAACCATAAAAGGAAGACATCTTCTTCCAAAACATGTCATGATCAAAGACGGCAAAGGTACAGTCTGGTCCAGACATTTTAACTGTAAACCATGTTGCATCAATTCATAACCAGCCAGGAAGTCATGCCAGGAGAGCACTTAGAGAAGTCTCCAGTCGGCTCTCGGGACCACGGCCAGCATCAATGTCAGTAACTTTTAAGACGGATCATCTGCAGATCTGCTGCAAAAACAAAACGCAAATGTTAGAATTCACTCCTTCCACCTCTCATCAGCCTTCTTTAACAACAAATCTTTTTACAGCTTGTCCTGTTGAAAACACAAACTTGAATGTGTTTTATGAGGATTTGAACACAAAAAGGTGCCATTTTATGCAAAAAAATCTGAAAAGTGTGGCATGCTTTGTGAGACAAATTGCAATTGCAGAGGGGAGAAATTTGAGATTATGCTTCACACATTTTTGTAAAAAAGTTAATTTTACTTTTTGCCCTCATTTTAATATTATTCAGGAAACAGATTAAAATATTGGTTGTCTAATAATGCTGCAATAGATACTAGCTGTGTATGTTGCTAGCTCCTTTTTACAAAAGGGGCATTTTGTAAAATCTATTTTTTCAAGCTTTGGATCATCTTGTAATGTTATTCCCTAAAAGTACTTTGTAAATTTCCACAGAGAGAAAACAATGTGAACTCTATCCTCCAGACAGATTCAGATTTGATTTTTAATACAGTTTTGCTACATATTTGATGTTCTCCAAAGCCTTACGTTTTAGAAAACCAAAGGTATCGATCTTTAAAAAATATCTTACAACCTTCTATCATTATGCAAAATTCAGGTGTGTTGGAGAGGAGATATCAGTATTTGATGGTAGCTCTAAAGGACTTGACTTGAGAATCTCTGCTTTTTATGTTAGCCATTTCCCTTACATGGCTCATGGCATCTTTGAATGGGACTTCTTATGGCTTCCTTTAACGATTCTAAAGACCAGATTTGTAGAGTGCACAAGCAGTTGTGTCATACTCTTCCTATTTTCAGATGATGGATTGGACAATCCTCTGCTTGACATTCAAAGCTTGGAATATTGTTTTATAACCTAACCTTGCTTTAAACTTCAGCGCAGCGGTCTCTCTGACCTGTCTGACGTGTTCCTTGGCCTTCATAATGCTGTTTGTTCCTTAATAAGTCACTGAAACAGAGCAGCTGCATTTGTACTGAGATTAAATTACAAGTAGGTAGATTCTATTTACTTATATGGATGACCCTTAGGAGACAGAGGCAGAATATATTCCACAATTGTCATATTTTTCATATTAAATTTATGGGTCCCTCTACTGTATCCCTTACACTTTTACGTGTTCTACTTTGTGTTTGTCTATTGCATAAAAGCTCAATAAAAATACATTGAGGTCTATAGTTGTAATGAGACAAAATGTACAAATGTTCTTGATGCATGAATACTTTTGGAAGGTGTAGTATCTTTCTGTCCCCATGGATTTCCCTCCTTATCCACCCCAGACTGATATTGGCCAAGTGCCCAGGTACAAGTGCTCTACCTGCACTGCTGGCAAGACGGCGGCTGGAAGACAAACTACCCAATAGAGGTGGAGAGGAGATAGAGACAGAGAGGGGAATGTTTGGCTGGAGGGAAAACAATGAGGGAGAGGGTTGGTTTCATAGGAGAGGAGATATTTCCAAAGGGGGTTGAGGCAGAGCCTGCTGGGACATTGATTTGCAATTCCAATGAAGCCTCCTTACAGTGAATTACACAGAGACGCACTCTGGCTTAAATGTGCATAAATAATCACGAGCATCCCTGAACTGTAATGGACAGTCGGTCAGTAATGACGTTACCGGGACTGTCTGCTGTGGAACAACATAAACATTAAAAGCATTATGTGAAGTGGCAGGGTGGATTAGGAGCACCACTTTAACTTTTTCCACATTTTGTCATTTTACTGCCACAAACTTCAGTGGATTTCTCGGGGATTTTATGTGACAGAATAACACAAAGTAGTGCGTCGTTATGAAGTAGAAGAAAAATCATGTTGTTAAAGAGGTTGTGGGGAATTATGTAAGATCGACATTTTTGATTTTTATATCATGTTATAAAGTTATTCCCTCATCAAAAACATACTTGGAGTGTTTGACTCTTTTACGTATGTTTGACAAATCCTTGAATCTCCAGTGGCAGGTATTTGGGGTTGCCTAAACGCTTGCCGTTTTCCACGAAGCTCCTCAGACTAGCGGCAGAAGCTATCAGCAAACACCTGGTGAAGCTGAAAATCTTATCGTACAAGCTACTTCTCAGTCCAACACTGCTAGGAACGGTGTAAACAGCATAATAAGATGCATTGTTGAAACACTGAAGGTGGAGTGTCAGAGCAGAAACTTCTTAAAGAGACAGTGGCCCTTTTCAAGGCTTTAAATCACAAAGTCATATTTCTTTTAAGATATGTTTGATATATACAGGATTTTTATAACCACAGAAGATAACGGAGTTAGTAAATTGTGCAAGAACTGATGTACTAGATGTGTCTGTTACATTTCTGGTTAACAACTTTACAATGAAAACAACCATAAAAAATAATTGTGTAAAATTACATTAAATTACATTAAGTAAAAAGTCAAACATTTCTTTCTGGAGCTGGTTCCAAACTACTGCACCTGTCATAATTGTTAAAATATTCTGTGGACAAACCGTCTCTCATTCACTGGATTCATTCCTGGAACTAGCTTTCCATCCATTTCCAATATTTATTTTTGAAGAGTAAAACATCGACTGATTATCTTAAGAGCCCTTGGACTTTTCTTGGTCCAAAGAGGAAACAGCAGTACACTTAACTTATTTTCCCTTTCTCCCACCTTTGAAAGCTACCAGTGCAAGAGTCATCTCTGTTTTCTGGTGTTCATTTCTATACAGCTAAAACCAGATGTGTATATTCACTGTAGCATAGAAATAGACACAGAACTTTTTTTTTCTGTCCAGTGATTAAAAATGTTCCATTTTAGGTGAGTTAGAATTACCAAACTTATTTCATTTTGCTCAATTTGGATTTCTTTTATTACTTTCTTCAAAGTCAGATGTTTAAATAAATGGGGACATCTCAGTGAGGTCATGGTTTTGAAAGCCACCATATTTCACAAAATTTGAGTTAAACTGATGCACATCTACAGATTCAAGTATGAAGACCATATAGTGTCCAGTAATCACATTGTTCAGGAAACATACGATGCCTGTGTCCCAGAGATGATTTTAAACTGATGCAAAATGTGTGATCTGTGATCTGATAAAACATGATGACTATTGACACATTCGGAAGGAAAAGGGAGAAGCTTGCTAGTACAAGAAAACCATTTCAGTCATTTGCTGTTTGTTTTACTTTTGTACAATAAACACTCATGCTGTGTGGTTCACAGCACTTTACAAAATAGGTGTGATCATGAGAACAAAATGACAAAATATTGAAGCAAAGTCTTAATTTAGCCAGGAAGTTGAAGCTTTGATAGGAATGGGATTGCCAAATGAAAAATGATCTCATGCACATGCCCAAATTAGTTAGAAATAGTTTGAAGAACAACAAAGTAATTATTTTTTAGTGGCTATCACTCATCTGACCTCAGTCCCGCAGAAAATGTATGGTGTGCGGGAGCAGAGCGACCTACATGTCTGCTTCGGTTACAGCAGTTTAGCCAGGAGGAATGAGCCAAAGTTTGAACCAAGCCATGCAGCTTAAAAGACAGTTCTACTAATTACTAATAAAATGTATGCAAATGTCTAAATTTGTCTAACTTTAAAATAAATGTGGAATTATCTCACTTGTTTTTCTAGGATTTAGCAAATACAAATAATCTTACAAATACTCCAGTTTAACACAGGAAAAGTTAAAGCAGTAGGAGAAAAAACAAAAACATCTTTGAAAATTTTATCCATAACTATGTGTAGATTTAAAAAAAACAAACATTGAACGCATGTTATTGTTGATATTAGGCTACGTTTAGCTTTTTTAACACATTAAACACACTTCTGTACGGCGGGCAGTTTTTGTATAACTAAGTCTGCTTGAAAAGAGCTGCTGTGAGATAGATGCCAGGTTTGTTGGTTGAAAGTTAGCCAGTTAGCGCCTCAGCTCTCCAGGCTGATGTGAGTGTATTCTCTGTTTTGAGTGCGTTTATATGCACACTGGCGCGTGTTGGTAATAGCCTCATGTGGAGTGTAATTAAAGACTATTGAGGAGGCTCATTGTATACAGAGACAGTAGAAAGGGAGACTTTCCACACATAAGGTGCTTGTCCTAGAGTAAAGATGAAGGAAAAGAACAGGTGATCCATTGTAAGAGTAAAGAAGGTAATAGTAGTAGCAGGGTGAATGGATAACTTTGGAGATGGGAGGTAAGGATAAAGTATTAGAAGAACAAACATATGAGTTCCTACTGTTCTGCATATTTTCTCCCTCATGGACACAATGAAAAAGCAGAGGCCAAAAGAAGAATGGAAGGAGCGCTAGACCAGATGGAGAGAGAAGGGACGGATGGCAGCTAAATGTTGCCATCAGTCAATGAATTAACGGCCCATGGTGAGCAATCGTGTGAGCCTGTGTGTTAACACAGGGCTTTGCCATATCTGCCAGCAATCAACTCAGTCATGTCTGACCATGTCAGTAACTAATTCAATGACCTAAATACACCAGAACATCAACACAGGGATGGGCTTTAGCAGAATGTGAGGGTTTAGGCACCCAGAGCCGGCCAAAGGTATATGTGAGTCATGCAGCTAATTAGGGCCCCCACACCACCAAGGGGCCACCAAGAACATCAATCTAGCATGATTTAATAAAACTATCATGATTTTAAGATTTTAAAGTAACGCTGAATAATTCAAACTAAATGCTATTACGTAAAAAAAAACAAAAAAAACATCTATATTATTTTTATAGTTGGTACATAAATAATAGGTTAATCTCTTCCTGTTGCCTCTAATTGGGAAATATAATTACATTTCTTACCTTATTTACTGTGAATTCAGTGTTTGTCTGCTGACACTTTCAAAATAGTTAAAATAATATGGCACACTTAAATATCTGCATTTTAAAACTGAAATTATTTCTCTTTAGTTTGCTACTCCTATAAAGTCAAAATCAATAGACATAGTAACACCAGTATGATGTAAGCCAACTACAAATTATGCTAATGAGAGCAGGTATGTTACACATACAAGTAGAGTTTAGGAATGTTGAACTTTTGCTGTTGTAAATTTGACCCTGTGCAAATGAAAATATTCACAGGGTCCCAAAAAACTTTGGGCTGGCCCTGCAGGAACCTTTACACTTAGCAGCGTGGCAATGACAGGCAAAATGTCTGAAAAAAAACTATTTAATTCCATCTTTTTACCTTTATTTACTGGGTGACATTATGTGAAATTGTACCCTGAAATTGTAGAACATTTCATACACCAACCATTCCATTGGCTTAAAAATCACATTACAAAAAATTGCTTCCTGTTGTTTCTCCTGCTTTCTTTGGTAAGCCTAGGAGAGTCTGGTAAGTATGTGTGATCCAAACAGACTGCAGGTTACTTGAGGATAGCATTTTTCCATTACGACCTTCTTTCAATCTCTAATTCTCTCTCTCCCTCCTCAGCTTCTGATTGAGCTATTAAGCCAGCCTAGGCGGCTGATTAATATACTGCATGTGTCAGGCTAAATTGATTCATTGAAGTAAATGATTTGATGAGAGGTCAGTCCACAAATCTTCCTGGACTAATGTGAAGCTAATGGCGAATGACAACAGGACCGAGCTAAACACTAGGACCGCCTGCTTCTTCAAGGTCAGACGACTGAGTCAGTTAACAGTTTGGCTAAAGGTAAAAGGAATTCCAGAGAAACGTAAGTTGGACACTGAGGATAGTAGCTCAATGTAATGCGTCTTTTAAAGGATTTAGAGCACGATGGAATCATGGTGAACAGGATTTGGCTAGCTTCACGAAACACGCTATAAAAAAAGCATTGCTAATGTTAGCAGATATTTGTGAAATTGGACAAAATGATACATGGTTTTCACATTTTACTTTCAAATAAAAATGTAGAGTGTGCCATTTGCAAGTATTCTCCAGATCAGTACGTTGCAGAAACACCTTTCAGTGCAATTACAGTTCCAAGTATTTTGAGGTACATTTTTGTATGTTTTGCTTTTCGAGACATTGGATTTTTTGTCCACTTATTTATACAGATTAGCTCAAAACTGGTCATACTTGATGGATGGTATTTTGGATAAATATTTCTTTGGTCAAAAGAAATTCTAATTTTCCATATTTGTAAAATGTTTTGGAAAAAAGTCAACATAAAGTTAAAAGTGTAACCATAAATATAAGTTAAAACTGTACCTGCAGAAAGAAGTTTAAAAAGGCTTTTAGTCACAACCGCCATCTGCGTAAAGGAAGCTTTTCAAGTCACAACCGACTCTCTCGCTCTCTAATGTAATGTGAAAGCCAGTAGCCAGAAAATGGGAGACAAAAATGAAAAATGTATGAAGAAAGGAAAATATGCCAACCACTGAATTGAAGCATTTTGGGGACTAGTGTATAAAGAAAGATCTACACTTGCTAAAGCTCTCCATTTTTCCAGTCTACAGCCCCGTGTCACTCTATCACTCTCCCACAGACTCATAACTTTCATGGTTTTCAGAGTGGCTCAGTGGCTCTGCATGGGTGGCCTGAAGTGGAAGCTCTGAACCTTTGCTGGGGGAAACAACATCAGCCAAATGACTGAATAATTGAATGACCAAATGAAACAGCCTGCGCTGCCGACTGGATCAATAGACTCCACCACTCTCCATTAGGTATTCACTGCTACTCCCTCGCTCTTTCTATCCTCAATTTCTCTTGCGCTCTTTCTCCTTTCTTTCTTTGCCTTTTTGACATAGCCATTTTCACACTCCGAACTGGTTTTGTTTTGTCTTTTTGTTGCTGTCTGCACTGTCTTTTGCTCTTCTCCCTTTCTTACGGCGCTCTCCGTTTTTCTCTCCATCCTTCCTCCTTTTGAGTCTCTCTCTGTCCTAATCGCATTTTTCCATTTTCTTAAGAAACCACCAGACCCTCTTGTCTAAAGCTGCAGCAACCCAACGTCCTTATTTAGAAGAATGCACAGTCTGATGTTTTAAATATTTGTTCTGCTTCACTATTTTTATTACACTGCACAATCAAATAACAGTTAAATCACTCTCATATATTTCACCGTTAACTTAAACCTAATTATCAGTCTGAGATAAATTCTTTACTTTTCCGATTGAACAAACATTGCTGAGAAGTCCATCTATTTCTGCAACTAGAGAGGGAGATAACATAAGCTGTGAGGACAAAAAACAAAACAAAAAAACTAAAAGCTGCTTTTAGCTGTATATTTAGTCTACATGACGAGAAACATAAATTAGGTTAGGAAAGAAACAATTTGCATCTACTGATGAGAGTTTAAATAATAAATGAAATATCTTCTACTCCTCATTTAAACTTTGAGCTTTAACTTCATTTAAAAGGTACAATGTGAAACTCAAACACAACTCTCATATAACCAAATCGGACTCTTCTCTCTGCTCTGTGTGAGAAAGTCTCCTCGCCTTGAACCTACCTGACACTCAAAGGGTGAAGAGACAGGCAATACTCGTGGCAATAATATCTGTGACCTTTTTATCTCACTACAGTCAGTAATATAAACAATCCCACCTTGGCACCAGAAGATTCGGTCTCTCTTGTCCGGGGCGTCGCACACAGGCAGATTTCTCCAGCATAAACCAAACATTTCTCTCCCTCTCATCTACCTCAAAGCTAGAAGAAAGTGGAGATGGTTTTGGTGAAATTTACTGAACATGAATGTTTCTTTTTCACTAAATAAAAAAGGAATAAAGCACACTGCATGCATTACGTTACTCTGTACTTTATGAAGTATCTCTAAGAAGGATACAGCCCTGTTTCAATACCAAGCTTCTGTGATGTTGAAATTGAAAGTTTGATAAATGATTTAAATACTTTGTCCCACATATAATGTGACATTAATACTGTGTATTTCAGCTAGATAAACAAATCTATCAGAAGAAAAAATAAATAAAAAATAAAAATAGTCTAATGTCTTGGCTGCATATGTGTGCAGACCCTTAAACTAACACTTTGCTGAAGCACCTTTTCATCCACTTTTCTTTAGCAGCAGGCTGTCAGCGTCTCACATCCTGACAGTATTTTCCCATCTTGTCTTGGCAAATTTCTCCAAATCTGACAGACTGTGACGACATCTCTTATCCACAGCACTCTTCAAGCGACTTTTCTGATTTTCTGTCAATTTTTTGGGATTCTGGGAACACTGTAAATAGTAACATTTATTTAATTTAAAAAGAACAGATATGACTACTCAACATTGGTCAAGGTTTTGCTAGCACTCAATTAAAGACAGTATAGTGAACTTTTAGGTGTGTTGTAAAGTTAAAATGTGACTTATGTTTTCATTTGACTAGTAGATTGAACCTGCTAGAATGTGAATTGGACCTGACTGTCTTGTAAAAGTGCCCTTAGAGGACCTTTGCTGGGAAAAATACTACTACGTATTTGATATAATTACACTTTTATAGCAAGCTACTGAAGCTTACCAGGTTTGATCTAGATGTAATTTCCTCAGATAAATTTTCAAATACAAAAAATACACAATGCGACAGCTTCTCAAACCTGCTCAGTCTCATACTTCTCTTTGTCGGGAAACTGCAATCTGGCTCGTCTTCACCACGCTTCCTTCATTCTTTCCTGTCAAAACCCAGCTCTGTAAATATGCCCAGGGCGCGCATCAGAGATCTCATCTCCAGAGACATCCTCGTAGCTACTGAGGCAGAAAGGCACTTCTGGATTTCACAAGAGGGGTTAGCAGGTGACCACAGAGGTGGGTACAGAAATGTAATATGGATGAGAAGATGGTTTTTCTGTCCTTCTTCGCTATGAGCATCTTCTTTTGTCAACCTGATCGGAGGAACAGTAACCACTGAAGCAGTGAATCACTTGACTTATAATAGATGATTTCCAAGAGAAACAAGTGGGGATTGTATGGTGATTTGTGCCAGTGCAGATGCAAACTGACTTTTGGTTTGTTTTGACAGAAGGTTTTGATAGAGTTTTGATTAAAGAAGCCCAATTTCAGATACGGAGGGTAACATTTACTTGACACAGGCTTGGCTGTAATACAGTTACAGTTTTGTGGTGGTGTCTGGAAATTTTTCCTTTTTTTTATCTTAAAAATTATAACCAGCATAAACATAGTCCAGTTGACTGACACCATATTTTGTTTGCTTTTGTAAATGTGGACAGGCTGGTTGACCTTAGATGACTTCTGGAAACATTTATCTTAAAAATTATAGGGGTACAAACAAAAAAATCGCAAAAGTTTGACAACAATTTTGTTTAATTTGAGGGCGGTGGGGGGACAGGAACTTCCCTAATGTGGTTTCGATGATTTTCTTTGTCGGTCTGAGTTGGAGCACTTTTTTAAGAATATGTTCTGAACCTACATTCAAAACCTTCGTAGTCAACATTTAATTTGTTGCACAGTGGTTAGGTAGGTGAGTTGTCTGTTTATTTACAGCATAAACTAATAAATAATTGATTTTGATTTCTACCTTGCTACAATTGACTAATTTCTCAGATTCGGTACTAATAAACAGCTTTAAATGAAAGGAATAAAGTCATAGCAATCATTTTAGAATGAAGGCGTTATTCATGACAAATGTATTGATTGTACTTCAAAGAGATTATCCATTTCTATCTCCAAATCCCACCAGCAACACAGCCTCTTAGAAATGAGATTACAGCAGCTGACTCATTACAGAATGCATAGTGTGTTTGTTTATGGTTAACACACCCTTGTGTGCTTAAGTGAAACTGAGGGAAAGTGTTGTTTTCATTCATTTTCTTTTAAAAAGCGTCTCAGCGACATCATGCACAATGGCAATCAATGCAGATATACAACATTACAGTTAACGTATTTCGTGCGGCACAAGAAAGCATGTGCCTGATTTCAGTTTACGGTATGTATGCTTACACGGTCTAATAGTGCCCAGGTAAACTTTGCTTTGAATCAGTTCTTAGAGCATTTTATGATATTTTATCATAAAACAATTTCTCAATCCATAAATAATCACTGACACCTTTAATATAAAACTACATTTCATCAACGGACCATCAACTTTATCGTCTAATTTTTTTATATCTTAAAATGCTTGTTTTTGCAGATGATTGAATATAATCTTGCCATAGACCTATAGCACACACAGATACTGCTCTCACATCTGTCCTGACACACTACATGCTTCATGTCATTGCTGTGTTTAGCGCTTAAGTGCACCAACATTGTCTAAATCGTATCTTCAGGCAGCTTAACTTGCTGCTCTGTTCAAGTCTTTATCATTTAATCACTTTATTCTGTGATGCGTGGAAATAAGAGATGATTGTCAAGTGCTACCTCTCTGATCGAAGACGTGGAGATTAACATCTCATCTTTCGATATCTTTCAGTGTTATCACTAAATTTCATTTTAGTTTTACTCAACAGCTGAAAAGCTTCTGTGAATATTTCTAATTTCTTAATAGTTTTATTTTTTATTTTTTTCTTAAAGCCCAGCTACATGTCAGAGGCCAATAAGATGCTAGATCCCCAACAGGTATCAAGTGAGAAGATAATCTAAATCCTGAGTGTAACAGCATGCTGTTGATACTGTAAAACCTTCTGTTTTAAAAGTATTTATTTGATATCAAAACCATTTAAAGGCTTGATACCCCCACATAAATATTCAATGCTAGAAAGACAGAAGTCCACAAACTCGAGATTCAAATCAGCCTTGTTACAACAGGACTTCATTTTTTCTCAGGATCCTTATGTGGCATTTTTCTAACTTCATTTTTCAAACAAAATAGAAATATTTTTTTCTAACAATGGTAACAGGAATTTTGTAATAAATTATTTCCTAAATGCAATGGAAGGTGACTGCTGAGGAGTGGAGACGGTTGATTGTTGGAGGATGGACAGACAAGTAAAGCAAGTGGATATTGGATTGTTTCAAAACCCTTTCCTCCACAAGGAGTTCAGGAACTGGGCAAAAGGAAGAAGAAGGTATCAAACCTCTCTGGGCGTAATTCTTGAAGGCAAGCATTTGAGGACAGAGCGAGTTATTGAAGGTGAGTCACAGAAGAGCGACATCCTTAGGCATACCAAGTTTTAACCTGGAAATGAGACAACCAGGTGATATGCCGATTACCTGCAGGTGTACCACCTTTACCAAGGAGGATCAGCTCCACTGAAGAAGGAAGAAACAAAAATATGAATCCAACCCACCAGGATCATAGCAGATGATGCAGGATCCTCTACCTTCTCTAAGCATTATGTGAAAAGGTTGGTGCCATTTTTATGCAGAAAAATGTGAAATGCATCCATCTGCAAAGTTGTTGTTGACATTGATTTATTATGCAAAGCTATCTCAATCTACTGTCCAATATGTTGCTGGCATTTGGGTGATTTTTCCCTTCCGTTTACCTCCATTCTATTTAACCTAAACAGACCATAATAACTGTCCCCCCTGAAACACAATGACTGCTGTTGAGGATTAAACTTACTCAACTATTTTTGCTCAATATTTTTTTTTCCTAAGTCATTTGAGTTACTTAAATTGTTTCAGTCCTGTTGTATTATGATGCTGAAATGTACCATCATGATTTTCTTTTGTAGCCACTGAAAAGTTTGTAGAAGCTAAATATTTTAACTAGTCTGATGCATATAGTAGCACTGATCAAACTGGGTGAATGGCTACAATAACGTATCTAAAATTTACTCATGAATCGCTTCAAGTTTTCTGTGTGGACAGAGTTCTGATAATACTCTCATACGGAGTTATTGGTAAATATTTACATGTCTCCCTCCATGTTTACACCAATTTAACCTCAAATGAGGTTAAAATAAAACTAGAAATCCACACTTCAGACATCCATAAGGTAGGACAATGGACAAAAAATGGGGATCATGGGGACAGAAATCAAATGTTGTGTGAGAGCAAATGGATAGAAATGGAGTTAAAAGACGACAGACAGAAAGTCAGTAAGTCATAACAGGATAATTAAGAGGGATAAAGAGGGCATGAGAAATTTTTAGCATGCTTTGGTAGCTCATTCTAGAGGATTTACACAGTAGGAGGTATATGTATAAAAAACACACAGTCACAAGACTAAACACTTTGAGAATGAGAAAAAAAAACAAAAACAGAAAAGATGAGCGAAGAACAAAGTTGCACTGCCAGAGCCAGCTTTGCTCTTCCCCAGGAGTCAAGCTCAGCTAGTGAGAGGGCAGCCATTTATCCTGTCCCATTACCACGGACACTGCTGTGAAATTGTCCAATAAATCAGTGTCTTGGAGATGCTGTGCTCCCCCTGCTGACCAGCTGACTGGCTAACTGACTGACTGACTGGCTCATAGCCTCTCTCTGACAGAGCTGCAGCTACAGCACACACACAGTCACAAATAGGCCAAACGTCGAGAACAGATATACGTCCATGAAGCGCTTTGGGGTGTCTAGCAGGCATTTTCAGGTCAATCATCCTGGTTCTAAACAGAATTATTCCTATGTGAGACTTCAAAACTTCAGGGAATAGCCCTCACACAGAAGCTAATCTCTGTCCTAATAACAAAACGTAATTAGTAACAAGTTTACCTCTTACATATAAACTAGATGAGACATAATTTGTCCTTCCACTATCCTAGCAGTGATTATCTTGATAAGCTGTAAACTATTTGTGAATTACAGGAAATAGAAGAGGAGAAAGAGATTAGTGAGTATGTAAGTGGAAAACAAATAAATGAGCTGAGACCCAAACTTGTATTAACAAAGAGAAAATAGAATCTGAGTAATTTATGGGATGCCAATCTGGTGGGATATGATGTAATTTAAAGGAAATGCTCAGTCCTCAAAGAGTCCACTCTACAGAAAACCTTTGTAAGCCATATTGTTTTAACTTTATTGTCTTCTGATATTTAGATTTTGGAATCGGATAGACAAGATTTATATCAAAATTAATTTTTCTGTCAAATTCAAGTGATAAGTCTGCCTTTATGCTGGAAGCGCTACTTACTTTGGCCATATGGGCATGACCCGATTGGCCAAGAAACGTACAGTTGATATGGTTTCTAACACTCATCCTCAAGTCCGACATGTCTGCTTGTAATTAGTGTGTGTCTAAAAAAGGCAATATGTTTCTTGGCTTCTGGCAACTTTTATATACTGTTGAACTCATGTTGGTTAATTCTAAACCATGAAAAGAAAGCAATGAAGTGGTTAAAGCAACTGAAGTTTACAAAGTTGGAAAGACAGATAAAAAGATACCTAAAGAACTAGGATAAGCAGTGTGCAAACAAAAAATAAGAAGTGGAAAATATGAGATTATGTTGAGGGTAGACAAACATAAAGTTTAAACACAACTACCTGGAAAATTGTCCGATGTGGAAAAACAGCAGAAAGACTGCTTGGAGCGAAGTATCTGATACTGACAGGAATCAGAAAGTCTGCTGTATCTAGAATCTCATTGTTAAGAGATTTATGAGTGGCCTAGTCGCTTGGTTTTCAAAAAAAGAAAACATGATTATATTCTTGTATATTAACAAAGATTAAACTGACTAATAGATGAATGAGAACAGAATAAATGACAATTGCCTACAGTCAATTTTTAATATTAGTCCAGATGGTATCATGTTTGAATAGCTGATAAATTAACTCTGTAAATTGTAAGTAAATATAAAAAACAATGTTTCTGTACTCATAAAGAGAATTTCAAAATACATGTGTTTTTATCTTAATACATTCTGTAGTGAGTTCACATTAAATTCATTTCATAATTAGATCCCATTCTGACTTTAGTGGTGCTCCCTCTGTGCCATACAATTATTTACTGGAATTGTTTTCAGCAGAGAAAGGCAATGTTGGGAATAAATGATTCAGTTTCTTCCACGTTCTTCCTGTGCTTACTGGTTAAACCTTTGAACAGAAGGAGGAAATTTTATTTCCAATGTTGTTTACCTGTTTTTGTTAATCTTTTTATCTAGAAAGCTGTTACCCATTGTGTTTCTTACTGTAAGGCAGCCATACTCCCTGAATGCCTTCTTAACTCTGTTTGTCCTCTTTTCTACCTTTGTTCCTTGTATTCCTCTCTATCTGTGATGTATGCTTCTATGTACGCTGTGATGACAATTTTACAGAGAAAGCTACAGAGTCAGGCAATTTGGCATCCCAAACAACTTATCTCAAGCCTTAATCCTAGCAGCAAATAGTTATACAAACCTCTTTGCATGCAGCACGAGATCCTTTGAAAAGTCCCATTAAATGTATAAAACAGACAAGCTATAACATTATTCTGTGACTTTTTTTTATGAGAGCAGTGTGCATCAACTGGTGATGTTCTGTAAATAGTACCTTATTACAAATGTATCAAAGACTCTTACTTTTCACAGTATTTCATCGCAATAATGGTGGGCTCATCAGGCAGTGGGGTTGTCTGGTGATCCATTTGTGTGACGTTAACTTGTTTTATCAAAATACACAATTATTCTGTAAATATGCGGTAACCTCGTTAGAATTAAGTGCATCTATTAATTAATTTCAACCACTGATAAATGTGCTCACATTGAATCTTATGGACTTGAAACATTTTGCAGATGTTGGTAATCCATTTGCCTTCTCATGCTCACACTTCTGTAGCTTTGATAAAGTTATTTCTTACTCATTTATGAAATAATGTCATTGGTCTGAGTGGCTTAGTCACTTATGATGTCATTAATGCAGCAGAGATTGATTTTGCCATAGAGTCATAGATGCTGTAATTAGCTTTAAGAATAAATCTCCAAAGTGGCCTCATTAATTTAGAAGCAGCACAATGACTCAGCTACGATTTAATGGTTTGGTGCATCAGGCTGCAAAGAACAGCTGAATGCATTTCATACAAACTTGAAGAGCATTTGATTTAAATCTGCTTCACTTAGTTGCTGCATTTGTAGTTGCTGCAGTTTAAGGGTCTGGAATACAGAGACACATCTTAGTTATGGCCCTGATATGAAGGACCAATGTTTTTCATTGGACACTGAAGCTGGAGTACTTTTCCTTCTCATAATGTCCACATGCTTTAATGGCTTGAATACTCAAGGGATAAAATGCTTGAAATAGGAAGATAAAATAATCAAATGAATTTCCAGGTTCAGCAGGAGACATTATTGGGGAACAATTTCTGCTTCAAAACAAAGAGCTCAACTGTCAAGGATGCTATTACCCTTTTCATTGCTTTTACAAATCAATAAACAAAATGTGGCTTTTTTACCAAAATAAATTACTGAACATGTTTAATAAACTATTTTTTAGGAGAAATTTATTTTTGTTTTTTTTCCTTCCTTCCTGAGTTGCTGACTGTTCCAGTGGGCTACACTGCAAAAACAAAATCTTACCATGTATTTTTGTTTAGTTTAGTTTCTAATGCAAATATCTTGGTAGATTCGAAATAAGGTTAACTTACAAGTAACTTTTCAACTAGATATAGGAGCTTATTTTAAATCAATAATCTCTTAATATTTGTTAAAAAATACTAGTTCCACTGGCAGATTATTGCCAGTGGAATAATCTGCCAGTATTACAATTTATTTTGTAATAAATAAAATCTGTCAGTGAAACTAGTACTTTTTAAAATAAACATTAAGGAATTTACTTAAAACAACTTCCTTTATCTTGTTAAAAAGTACATTTTGTCGTATTTTGAGTATATTAAGATATTTGCACTAGAAACTACACAAAAGCACTTTGTAAAATGTTGTGTTTTTTTCAGTGTAATCTCCAGTTTCTTCCAAGTTGGAGCTGAATCAAGAAATAACACTAAAATCTTTTAAACCTGTTTTTGTGTCCCAGGCTAATGCTGCTCCAGAGCTAAACTGGACCTAACATGACAATCAGGAACTATACTGGTAGCTTAACAGCTTTTGCGAACATTTACTGGCAAGCCTTTATCTTGGTAAATAAAGTTTACAATGTAACATTATTGGTAATGTAATTTGTAACTGGAACTTGGAAAAGGTCCTTGGATTACAGAGGTTGAGAAATTGTTTGACTTTTATCTTCAGCACAGCTTTGCACAGAGAAATAAAGCAGCATTAAACTTTTCTTTAATTGCACAATGTTGTATACCTTTTATATTTTATCCACATATAATCGCAAAGTGGAATCTAATGTGGGAAAGTTGCCTCTAAGGAGGACCTTTCCCAATTTGTCTGGTTCCATGAACTCTCCTCAGTGGATGATAATATCCATTGGCTGTAATGTAAATAATAGCTCTGGTTGTTGCAATTATATTTAGCCTAAAATAGACCTGTACATTTGTAATGGCATAAAATTAGGAATCATTTGTAAAGCTCAAAATTCACAATGATCTTTTCAATATAACTCTTTTTGATCCATTTACTCTTTGTATTGAACATCATGTGTGAATGATTAAAATAATAGCTATAATTTCATAGATACATCTGAAAAGCTCTAATTTCACAAACCGTGTAAAGAAAAGATTGTAACAAAATATCAAAAGCCTTTCATCCCAGATTGTGGTTCATTGTTACTCCATGACGTAAAAGCTGACCCTTATTAAATAGCACAGAACCAAACACCCAATTCAGCTTGAACCCTCATCTTGAAACTTCCTATTAAAATCTGTATTTTGGATAGAAGGAAACTGGAGTATTGGATAAAACCTGTGCTTGGGGAAAGTGCATGCAATTGAATTAGTTTCAAAGTGACTTCATTGATGGAACTTGTCTAAATGTCATGTTTTTATTGTTGATTCTATGTTGCATTGTGTTTCTGTTTTTGATATAATGTAAAGCACTTTGAAATGCCTTGCTGCTGAAATGTGCTATACAAATAAAATTTGATTGATTGATTGATTAAAGACAACGAAGTTCAAGTTTTGGAGTGGGCATCATCCACGCTTGATCTCAATGTCACAGAACGTTTGTAAGCAGATCTAAAAAGTTGTGTGTGAGTGAGGCGGTCTACAAACCAGTTCTATCTGTAGGAACGGGTCCGAACTCCAGAAAACTGCGTGAGAAGCTTGTGGAAGGACACTCAGAACATCAGTGTAAATACAAAGAATATAAATGTACATTGCTGAATTTGAAGTCAATTAAAAAAATAAGTAAAATATCAAAATCTCATTTCACCTGCTAGCTTTAGCTCTTTTTCCATATTATTGCCATGTGGAATGGGGAGTTTCTGTGCAGCTACTAACTTCCTAAATGTCAGAGGACAAACTAGGAACCAGACGTTTATGCTAGTTATACAAACAGATTTTTTTAGAATAAAAATATTGATATCGCAAAAGCCTTTGTGCAGTTAGTTCAGTGTTCTAATGTGTCATGTTTTGATTATCATTTTTCTATCCATCCATCGTCAATATCCACTTAATCTTGATAGGTGTTGGGGGGCTGGTTTAGTCATTGTGCAAGAGGGAGTGTACAACTTGATCAGGGTACCTGTCCGTTA
This sequence comes from Brachyrhaphis roseni, assembly GCA_903066815.1. Lineage (NCBI taxonomy): Eukaryota > Metazoa > Chordata > Actinopteri > Cyprinodontiformes > Poeciliidae > Brachyrhaphis > Brachyrhaphis roseni. The sequence goes on from CAEFZY010071508.1 coordinate 25,133, forward strand.
CTGTGGAACACAGACACACATGGCAAAGAAAGGACAGATTCATAACAGCTTCATATCAAAGTACCCCAGCCTGGGATTCAAACCCATGACCTTCCTGTTGCAAGGCACCATCCATCGTTCACTTCTACTGCTTTGTGGGTTACCATAAAAAATCTAAATAAAATGTGACAAAATGTAAAGGTCAAATGGTATGAATACTTTTGTAAGGCATTGTATATTAGCTCAGTAAGTATAAATAGTTGCTGGGAACTACCTGTAACAAAAATACTAAACAAAAATACTAAAAACGTTGCAGATGATGTAACTTATGCTGATGTTCTGAAAGTTTTTATAGGTGTTTCGGACTGGTGTATTTGAGACAAGGGCCACATTTGAAATGTGAGCAGTTGAGTAATATGCATGTTTTAAAAGACAGTGGCTATAAACACATAAACGAGAACTCATCTGCTACTTCTGACCCAGGTTTTTAATGTGATATGTGAGTGCTTGTGTACAATGTGCTAATTCATTGTGCACATCTATTCCAACAACAACATGTTAATCAGAACTGCAGGCAGACTGACCCAATGTTAGTTTTTGATTGCTCAGCTGTGGACATTGCTTTATGAATAATAGAGGGCACACTGCTACTGAAAGGTCTCAGTATTGTGTCTTTATGAGCCTGCGTTCTATTGCAGGAATAAATTCCCCGTTTGTGAGCTGAGCCGAGAACATTTAAGAATTCTTGTGTCAACACAGAGTGAGCTACAATGAATTTGAGGCCATTTTGGGGGTGAATGAGTCTGGTGTGCTCGCTGCTGGCAGTCTGTTGATGGCTTTGTTTTGTTCTTGATGGTTTCCAGGAGACATATGGTGCGTGTTATGGTCTCGACCTGCTTTGCCAGACCCATCAGTGGTGCTGAGCTCAAACTGCAACCCGAGAAGAGCTCATTCTGCTGTGAATGACTGCTGTGCTCACTGCCTTGACTCCTTGTGTGTGAGGGGGTGAGTTTGCGTGTGTGTGGGTGGGGGCAAGTCAAGAAAAGCAGATCAGATTGTAGCTATCTGTGAAAGTCAGTCCATCAGTCAGACTGAACTCTGCTTCTAAAAGACCCACTCTGTTGTGTGTAGGTGTTGCATGTGAAGTGGCTGACATATGTTACTGCAGTCAAGTGTGCGTGTGAATATGTATGACCAGAGTAATGAGAATATCAGCAAAGAAGCAGAGTGTTTTTAATGTTAACATCAAAGATAAGCTGCTGCCGCTCCCATGCTTTCCAGTCTTTGGAGCTCATTGTAGAGGAAACCCCACCACATCTGGAGAAGTAATCACACGTATAGCACATGTTTCCATAGATTCAGGAGACATGGACCACATGCAAAGTCCATAAAAGCTCTGTGTGTGTAGGCATCCGTTCTGAAAGCAATTGAGTGGACGTATAGGAGCTGCAGTAGCTGATATTTGTGTCAGCGACATACTTCCTAGGTCAGTGGGGTCCTGACAGAGTGCGGTCTCATCTATTGGATGAGGAATGCAAGGCTTTCCAAATCTCTTACCCTGTACAAAGAATCTCCAACCTGCCAGCAGACAATTTATTTCAATAACTGTCAGACTCTTGTCATCTGCCCCAGTACTCTGGTCAGAAGAGGATCAATCTCTCTCAGTTGCTCTAGATTCTACATCGCTGAATAAGTCAAGAGATATCTTATTAGTAAAAATGCAAGACTCTTAGATGTAATATATGTGCAGATTTGAATCAGACCCAACCAAACAGTTCTTAGTTGGTCTACAGAAACATTTCCATCATTAAGCTGCTGGTGTGCCAAGTCATAATATCCAGGGTATCATCAGAATAATTTCTGTGTGCTGGTTAATATCTAATATCTTGTGATATTAACCAGCACACAATGAGACTAAATAGAACAGCAAAATGTTAGCCTTGGCTGACAATTGGTCAAATTTTTGTTATTTCTTATGGAGGAGCCTTGGTTACAAGAGAACGATCTGGCTGCAATGTTATGTTTTGATTGCAAAGAGAGACTGTCGGTGATCTAAAGAAAACAAACTACTATGGACAATTTCTTCAGTTGACCAGAGTAAATGATGAAGTGATTTAAGTGCAAAGAACAACCTTTCAAAATTTCTTTATATGACACACTTAACATTATTTAATACAATTTGGTGAGTTGATATTGTGTAAGAGGTACATCAGTGACTAAGTAATTTTTGACACACCAAAAAACAAGGGACAGGATCAGTCTGACCTAGCAGTGATCTTATGGCTCCTTGAAATATAAATTGTTTTTGACTGCAAAATTCAGATTTTCTGTTCTTGTTTGGGTAAAATATGCAGGTAATACATTTCAGCTTGTAGTTTTCCCATTATCAATCTGGCACAGATGTCTAAACTAAAGGATCTGAACATGACCAACAAATAGGTACAACAGTGGAAAAGATGGAAGAGAATTAATGCCCCAAATTAAAACCTGCCTTTTAAATTTTGTCTTTGCCTTAAAATCTGTGAAATCCCTAATTCTTTTCTGTTTTTTCCATCTTTAAGAAACTTAATTTACTTGTAATGTTGATTTTGCAGTGCCAGCATATTGTTTCAGCACCCTTGCTCCAATGTTCTGCCAACAGGAACATTCACTAATCATTGCTGAGAGTGACTAGTTGATTAATCTTTACAGTGCAGGAATAATGTTTTAGCTGGATCAAGTTTCCACAGCTTACAACTCCTCTGATATGTTTGGAAAGGTTCCAGTCACTTTTTTCCAACAAGGCTCTTCTCTCCAGATGTGACGGTAGAAATCTGAATGCATACGAAGTCTCTGGTAGAGCTCCACAAATGTGTTTTTATTGAAAACTGTGAAGGATTTTGATTGAAACCACAGATGGTACAGGATTTCCTCTTTAATACTGAGGCAAGTGAAAAACAGCTAACCTTCCTGCTGCATTTTTCAGTCCACAGTAACGGTACACTGAGCGGAAAAGCAAAGAGACAGCATCAACTCTCAGTTGACCCTGTTTATGTTGAGCCAGCCGTCATATCAGTGGTACGCAGGGCCTGCAAACTGATTTCTCGGGGGACCTTTGTTCACAGCACAAACTGATGCTGTTGCTCCAGGTCTGTGACTACTGTAAACCAACTAGGTGTGAAAACACTCTTAGGAAGAGAAGAGCACATGGTGCACCTGAGGGTGTCAGAGACTGATGAAAAATAGAAGGCATGGGAAAGAGGAAGAAGGGATGGAGGAAATAAAGTCCATAATGCATCAGATGCAAAAGGAAGCCAAGGAGATTGAGGGATACATGAAGAAAGAAACGGTAAGAAGATGTAGGCACGAAAGAAGTGTGAGCAGGAATAAGAGTTATGGGATGAGAGAGGGGTGGTACATAAATGAAATAAATGGGGTCAAAAGCAAAAAAAACATGTATGAGAGCGAGGGCAGCAGGGAAGTGCAACAGAATGCAAGTGAGACTGAGCGAGTATGTGTGTTTGAGACAGATAGAGGGAGGAAAGAAATGGATCATCTGCTACATGTGTGTGAGGGAGAGAGGCCGAAAGGGACAGAAAGCATGTGAAAGAGATTTATCCACAACTGGGTTTATCCTGTCTGCTCACTTGGAGAGATAGCCAGTTATCAGCGACCAGAACCAAATTCTGCATTTCTGTGTAGTATGCTTGCAGTCTGTACAAAATTGTGTAACTAACTTTTTTTAGTGCATTTTCTTTCCACTACCAAGTACACCGAATTAAATCATATTGTTTGAAACTTTTTTCCCCAAACTCAAATTATATTTTTGCAGACCGACAGGTTTAAAGGGCATCCATCATAAAAACTTCCCAGGGAGTGGGGCTAAAGGTGGACTGGTGTCACATGGAAACTTAGGTGAAGATAAGATCTTGTGGGAAATGTAACAATTTTGGCTATGAATCAGATTTTAAAGCCTGATCACAACCACATTATTTAACACTTATTAAATTTGTTAAGTATAAATCTAGAAGAATAGGAATTTTCCTAAACAGAAGAAGTTCACAAGATGGCATATTGGATCCAAAATGGCAGAGGAGTGTTGTACTATTGTTCCAATAATCTTCTTTGCTTCGAAAGGCAGTGTAGATCAATCTTGTGAAGTTGTGACACTCACAGGAGTGATGGTTTCATGCAGTTCAAATGATATAGCTATAAGCTATTTAGATCTACATTTTTATTTGAAACAATGCTTCATGCCAATATTTCAAAGTTTGAAGTCAGGTCACAACCAAATATACAAGCAAAAGCTCAAGCTCTTGAGATCTTTAAATTCCCACTGGCTAACAATAGGTGTGGAGCATTCCACACCTATTGGAAAAAATCCCATATTTGTTGTTTATTTTGTTCAGTCGTGTAACAACTTTCACGTATGTCTGATTTGTGTTTAAAATTTAACCCAATTTACTAATTATTCAGTAATCCAAAAAGACAAATCATTCAGAATAAAAAGACTAGTAAACTATTTTCAAAAATTTTTCAAGCCTTGGGGGAGTTGCTGTTTTTGGTGTTGCAGAATAAGAAACCTGATAACATCACATGCATCTTCTGAAAATATAACAGGTGAACTCTCACTGGAGCCAGCATGAGCAAACTGCACAGGCTACAGAGATGATTCCTCCTACAAACACTTCCAGAAAGGAAACCATCTATTGATAACAAGTTCTGCAATCACTCTTACTTTACCCTCACCTTTTCTGGTCTACCTCCAACTATCCACACAGAAAGAAATTATAGTTCAGAGACATAGGGAATATGCTTGGTTACAGTCAACTAGCATTAACTATTGTGTAAGCTATGTGCAGACACTTTAATGATTTATACTTGAATTTAAGGGATTTTACGCTTAAAAGATCTATCAGTATTTGTGAAGGGTCTTTGCAAAACAAACTCTGAAAATAAACAGATGGACTAGACTCAAACAAGAAAAAAAACAGTGACCAAAAAGGAGAAAAAATACAGTCTAAACACAGCCTTCCTAATTGTCTTGCCTGTTCCAGAAAAACAAAAGCAATCAAGTGATGGATATAGATTAGCTATAGGTCAATCTAAGACTGTGATCTTGAATTTAAAAAATACCACAGTTTAACTGTACACTGTATGAATCAGAATTTAAGTTACTGCCTCTGCAATACAATGCAAACACATTGGAAGGTAAAGGACTTTCTAAAAATTGACTGAAATGCTTATGTAATCAGCTTCCTCCTGAGTCAATGCCATGTTGAACTAATAAATAATAGCCCAAACTCTGAACATTTCAAAAAGCAAAGTTAAGTCTATTAAACACAAAACAAAAAGTTTGACAACTGCAAACCAACCAATATATGGCCGTCCATCTTAACTGACAGACCAGATGAAGAGCAACCTCTGCCAGAGCTGCAGAGACCCAAAGTTCAGGTTTAGAGTCTGTTGCCAGGACAAAGAAGCTTAATAGAAATGCAACATTCCTGGCGTTTGATAAAAGAATAAAATATTTTTTGCAGAAATACAAAACTTTACATGAGGCTGAAACTCTAAGCAAATCATCCCCATAGTATAAGAATAATGCTGCGGGGTTTTGTTGAGGCGAAGGCAGGGAACCTGGTAAGTTGGCACAAAGTATGGAGCTAAATAAAGGGAAATCTGCAAATGCCCAAAGTGGACTAAAATGAAACTGTTTTGGAAGTTCCTGTAAATCATCCTTACAATATAAAACCCTGAAAACATGGTGGTGGCAGCATTTTCCTATGGGGTTGCTTTTCTTCATTCGGCAGAGGGAAGCTGGTCCAAGTTGAAAGGAAGATGGATTCTGGTAAATGCAGGTAAATAATGAAAGAAAACTTGTTTGAGACATCAAAAGACTTGAGACTATGAGCTATAGGGCCTTTAAGACAGGAATGTACTTTGATCTAAACACATACCATTTACTTTAATCAGGTAATGTCTGGAGTCTGTTGGTCTGACTGGATTTTATGTAGTGATAAAGAGATCTGAATGCATATGTAGGCCACACGTTTCTTGTTGTTTGCATTATTATTATTTTTTTAAACCAGTGATATTTTGATCTGGTCTGTCCCATAGAAATCACAATGACATAAATAAAGTGTGTTTATAAGGTGAAAAAACAGGAAATGTTCAAGTGTATCTGCAGTATTTGTGGGTTAATAAAAGCTTCTGTCTTTGTAGGCAACATTAATAATCATTATAGCAGTTCCAGTAGCAACAGTCTGAACAAACAGTGGATATTTGCTATATTGAATCCTGAAATGGATTTTTCTTATTTGGGGATTCTTTGCATTCATATTTCAGCTTCTACATTTTGGACCACATCTATTATCACTTTAACCATTTTCCTCTTGGTATGTATGTATTTAAACTCTAAAACTTAATAACATTTATTTAATAAGTTAATTTCCTTGAGCTCATATCAATCTTGAAACTTCATTGTGAATGCAGTTCAGCAGTTAGTATTTACATTTTGCAGTTGATATGTGGCTGAATGAGCTCTGTTGAAGGAAGATTACTGATTAGTGGATGTGAGCCATAGGAGTGGTTTCCCTGTGTGACTAGAGGAATATATGATTTTAAAAGTTTTTCTCTTTATTGGATTTTTGTGTATGCCATTAAATAAGTACTTTAGATTTTTCAAAGGAATGTTCTGTGAAGTAGAAATTTACCAATTGTAGCATAAAGAAATATAACACAGTATATAGAAAATAACAGTGAAACCCCTCATTTAAGCTGCTTATCAAATAAAATTTAAAATGACTAATACCGATAAGTTAAGTTCATATCCCAGCCTGGTGACCTTTACCATATGTCCTCTCTCTCTCTCATTACCTACTTTACTGTATTAGCACTTTCTAATAAAGGCCACTAGAACCCCCCCAAAAAATGTTTGTCTCAGTTTTCACAGCAAAACCACTACTGCGTTGCTACATATAGTTGCACATGTGGTGGCAACTGGGTGCATTAATTGACCATAACATGTCCAAAACAACTACAAGACCTCAAAAAGCACAGAAATCTATCATCTTCAATGACATGCACGAGGAACTGCCTAATGCAAAATTCTAAATTTTAATCCCATCTAAATCCCATGAAGACTCAACTAGCAAAGAAGTATGCAAGTACGATGTAGCAATGAGAGAGAGGGAAGACATGTGGCAAAGGTACCACGCTGGGATTTGGACCTGCGATTGCCGCTTGCTAATGCTCTCTGTAGAAAGTTTAAATTGTTTTAAATATTTAAAATCAGCTTAAACAAGCAGAATTTTTGACTAGCTGTTTGCCTCCCACAGCTGTGGGAATTTATTTACTTTCTGGAATCGCAGAGGAATTTCACAAAACTGAAAAACCGAACCACTATAAAAAGCAGCACAAGGGAATATGGCAGATATTTTTGCCATTGATCTCCCTCTACAGTTACGGGATGCAATATCTGTTTTTTAAAAAATAAGTGAATAATTAACAAATAAACAAGCCCAGTCTTGATATTGGACTTGATGCATTTTGAATTTGCTATTCTAGAGCAGCCAGTGATTACGACATAACAAGTCACCAAAATGTCAAGCAGTAAGATAAAGTCACAGAATGTGTTAAGAATGAGACAGTTTTATTTCTTTGTATACTCTATAGTATGTACTTCAGAGAGGAACACTGTTAGATCACTCTGTGTCAACAGACATCCTGCTGTTTGAGATGCACAAACCCAAAGATGTGTTGAAGATTAGGTTGAAGCTACATGTTTTGTTGTTACTGTCAGAACGAAAGCCTGCAGCAGTTACATGACACCGAGGTAGTGAGTATTTGTAAAAACAACAGAGATTAAAGGGTGACAGTTCCACTTATGTTTTTAGCAAGCATACATATGTTAATTCCACCTCCTCACATGCAGGGATTTGCAGTTAATTTTGTTTCTATATGTTACTATTATGTGTAAAATCTGCTTTTTTTTAGGGGGTGAGCAAGTTCATCTAAAATTAGAGACGAACTTTACTATTTCCTGTCAGAATGTTCTTACAGTAAAATATTACAATTTCTGCTCCTATGTTTGGTACTGATAGAAGTATAGGAAGAAATTTATCCAATGTAGAAATCTAAAAAAGCTTTCCCTTCTGTGAGTGAGTAGAGGTCTAAGCTGGGGGTTAACATCTCCGAGTTAATTCACCTCTTTTCCAGTTCCCATCCTTATTTTGTTCCTAACATTGCTATTTTATGTCCTTTGGGTACCCAAGGTCTCTTGAAAAATGACTCTTTTTAATGTTCAAAAAGATAATTTGGCAGATCGCACTTCTGCATATCCAAAAAATAGGTGACTGAAGCAACTTAAAAAGAACAAAATGGCTACAGAACATGTTTTCCTTAAGATATTCAACACCTAAACTGTGTAGGAATGAAAAGAATGAAAATACCCAAAATATGCTTAGAATGAACTACCACAGTTGACAATGTGGTATGAACATCTGGCTTGTGATGCTCTTTAAAACACAGACATTTATACCTGTTGAAAGGCAGTACATGTTCATGAATTTCTTGGACAAAATGAATGTTAAGGACTTTTCAACAATGTTATGGCCCACAGAACAAAGCTGCTGAGCACTCTAGTTGCTTTTAACTCAATGGGGTAAAATGTTTGTTTTACATTAGATAAAACAACACATTGAAGGTAAACTTGTATCTGTACATTTCAAAAATGGAGGAAAAATTGCTTTCTTTTAATCTGTGTGACTTTGTGATCAATTACATCTTTACACCAACGTGCAGATGGTCTATACACTAGGTTTTGCATATTTCTCATAAGAGTCCTAAATTAGTTCTATTGATAGAGTGTTTTTTGGGGGGCGGGATATCCTAAAAAAAAATAGCATAGCATCTCTAGACATTCCAATGTTTCCAATGTTAAACAATGATTTGTTTTTGCTTCTGTAATCTAAATGCCTAATGACATAACGTATAACATCACCTAATGACACCGTGAGTTTTTATAGTTGTGACAGAACAAAGTGGGAGCTGACTGGGATCGCTGTCAAGCAGCAGTGAGTCAGCAGAGGTGGCAGACAAAAGGATGGAAACTTGTGTTTCCTTTAGAGCACGAAGCTTTCCACTTGGCGATACACAGAACCACTGGAGGATCAATCAAAAGTGTACTAATACTCCTGCTGCTCGCAAGACAAATAAAACAGCTCGCAATAGATTTTTTTTTATATATACTGTATATATATTATTCCCCCTGTCCCTCTCCCATCTTTTTATTCCCTCTCCTTTCTTCTCCCCACTCTTAAAACATTGGCACAGAGCTCAGCCAAAACTAATTGTATTTTTGTGCTTTTAGCAGGCCAAGAGAAAGGACTGGTTTCTTTAAAGATGGGAGAAGAGACACACTTAAGAAGCAGCATTATCCTTCCTACAACCTCCAACCAGTTGGATCATCTATTAAAAATCCTGTTAATGAGCCTTAGGTTCTCTTGCATACACACAGATACACACTTAAACTGTCAATGGTGTCTTTCTATCTATTTTTCTTTATAAATCAAAGGTGTTTAGAAGTGTGGCTCAACCAATCCCAACAGAAGACCTAAGCATTTTTGTGTGATTGAACAAGTAGATTAATTAATTATTTGCCCCATATGTGCCAAAGACATTTTGGTCAATACATTAAAGACTGCTCTTTGAGTGTCCTCACAGCATTTGTGGTCAGAGGTTTACATCCAGTCATTATAAGTATAAATGTCCTATATATTTGGGTCTTTTAACGACTTATTCTAAATATTCTCTCTCAACCCCTTAGCTGTCATGAGGACACTGGTTCCGATCTCCCTCATGTCTGCCTCAAGTCCTTTGGGATGGGTGACTTCGTGGGTCTCCACACCCTCTATTGAACATTCTTATGGAGAAATCTTAAATGCAAAAACATGTTTACACACACCCATTCAAGTGTTTTCAGACATGTTGGGCCGCGGTTGCCAGCAAAAAAAATTAAAAAGCACTTTGAACTGCCTTATTGCTGAAAAAGTGATATACAAATGTGCACAGCTACATAAATGTGTCAAGTGATTCTTCTATCTTAGCAGTGGAACTCTGTAGCTCCTCCAGAGTTTTAATAGCCCTTCCTCTTTGATTAATATTTCTCTTGCAAGGCACTTGTCTCCAACCACAAATTGCTTTTGCTTGTCACCGCAAGACCAACTTTTTATCTTCATTTGTGGTTTTAAAGGTTGCATTAAAGAATATTTCATGCTGACAGCTGATTAAACATCTTTGGTTTGCAAATATGAATGCAGACACTTCAGCTCTCCAGAGAAACCAACCATCGTCTTATTTTCCTCTCACACCATCACTTTGTTTTGTTTTTTTTGACAGACCAGATCTCTCCTTCATACGTAAAATTAATTGCACAGTTTGCCACGTTATAAATCTATTAATATTCCCTTTAGAGAAAGAGGTAGACAATAAATTGTATCCATAAAAGTGCCACACGGGAGGCGGAGTACAAGTTCACACACACTGGCAACACAATGTGGGCAGTTCATTAAATGGCTATGTGACTGAATGTTGTGTTCATGTGCGTTTATGCAGTAGGATCTCTTCACATGATGGATTCAGACTCAGGTCGTAAATACACCGCAAGTGTAACTAACAGGACTACAGAAGTCACCAATGCACCCTGTGGGAGCTCATGGAGCTTGATGCCACAACTAGATTCTCAGATTTGCACCAGGGTTTACATGTTTTTCTGATTTTAGAAATTTAACTTTGGTCTTTGTGATTGAGGAAAAAAAGGAATAAAATTAGGGATATGGAATAAGAAAAATCTTGCAGTTAACTTGAGTTATGACAGACTAAAAAAACGTCAGTGAAAATTAGAAAAGATTCAGATGTTTGTAATTTGCGAAGGTTGAACAAGTTCTGACAGAAATCTGAGCAGTCTTCATAGGACTGACTTTCTGGTCAGACTCTATGAAGAAGACAGAAAGATGACTGACTTGCAAAACAACAAGAAGTAGCAGATTATTCAGAAGTGTTTTTCCAGGAAATGCTCTTTAGAAATACGCACAATAGAGCTATGCCGAGAATAGATTGATATGACAAAAATCACGACTGGTCAAATATTTGGTACATTAAAAAAATAATAGATAAAATAGATATCCTTTGACATCGATATGACTACTGATGGCTGATTGGTTTTTGGAAGAGCAAAGAGGAAAATAAACAAAGAAATTCACGCAATTATTTTTCGACCTGAGCAAAAATGATCTGCTCTGGGCAAAGTGTGGGTGAGCATTTGGTCCAGACCGTTAACGGACATGGGCCCAATGTCCTTTATTTTCATCCCAAAGCCATTAGAAAGAAAACATCGTCATAGTTCTATAAATGGTGACAAATACAGAAATCCCATTTAATTTTTAGGCAGAGTTGGTTCAGACCTGGACCGGATCAGAGTCAAAGCCTTTTTTCAGATGTCAGTCAGACCGGTTCATGATCCCAACCCGACCCGAAGCTGCTGCATGTGCGTAAACCTCTGGGTGACTGCTATGCAATCTGGAGCCTTAGTTTTGGTCCAGATCTCAGTCCTGTAGGTTTTATCTGTGCCACTGTCTGCATATAAACACAGAGATGTCAGTCACAGATTGTCAGAGTTGTGTGCAGCCTGTGTTAATGTCTGGCGGGACCAGCGAACGGGCAGGGCAGGCCCATAAAGTGGGGGGGGCAATGGCCCCCTGGCCTCCCCTGTTCCGGCGCGTATGAGCAAGGTTCAGAGTCAATATCAGAGTAACTCACAGAGCAGTCAGGGAACAGGCAGGGCTGACTGTCAGGAGGCAGAAAACGGGTCAGATACACAATCAGGAAGTCAGACATGGATCGCTCGAAGGCTATCACAAAGATTTCGACAGACGATCCTGCACTGAGTGAGTGCTGAGCAGAAGTTTATATAGTCAGCAGCATGGGTAGGAGCTATCAGCAGTCACCAGAAATGGGCAGGGCAATGAGGTGGAGCAGCATGAAACATAAATAGAACATGGAAATCGTCATTACCAAATGTTTGTTTTTTGTTGCTCATATTTGTGTCACTCTGCTGTGGTAGATTGTTGATTTCGCCAGGGTTTACCCCAGAGGTGGGGACTCGAGTCAGAGTTGAGTCATTCAAATTAAGACTTGAGACTTGACTTGAAAACATGCTCAAAAACTCGGACTCGACTTTTACCTGTCTTGACTTGAGACTTGACCGTCTTGACTTGAGACTTGATTTGGACTTGAGGACAAAGACTTGAGACTTACTTGAGACTTGCAAAACAGTGACTTGGTCCCACCTCTGGTTTACCCTGCCTCTCAGCCATTGACAGATTGAGTTAGATTCCAGCCGCACTGAAAGGATGAGTCAGTAAGGAAAATGGATGGGTAATATTTCTAACATAGGCAAACTGTTTTCCTTTACTGCCTATTAAGCAGCTGCTGTTTTAAAATGTGTCTCAATCTAAAAATAAAAACCTAGCCGTGAAAGAAAGAAATTATCAGTTAAAAAATTAGATATGTCTCGTGTTTTCTTTTTAGAATTGTATAGTTTTACGCACTGATTGCAAACAGACAATTGCATTGCAAAAGCCATACCATTTTCTTTTAGCTCATTTAAGAAGTATTGCTCCCTACTATTATATGTAATGTGTGTTTGCTTATTGATTCATTAGACAGTTACACAAAAATAGCACATAACAGAAAAGGTAATTTAGTCATTTTCAATGCATCTAAAATCCTATGTCAAATAAAATGTCTGCAGTAATATCTGTGCTTTAAAGTTGTGATCAAACTACTTTTTAATTATACAATCACAGAGAACGGCGCTGGATTGAGACAGACAGACGCACCAACAAAGAAGCAAATAATCTCATTTAAGGTTTTTGAACTCTTTTTACTATTAAAACTTTTGGAGCCTTTGCACATGAAGCAGTGTGAACATATATACAATATCAGACTGTTAGTCCTGAGAAAGCAATGCAACCTCGCTGCAAGACATGCACTTTTCTATTTTCGAAAGACGGGTGGAGAATCAAAGTAATGATTTCAGATTACAATACGGGACAGGAGCAAATCATCGTATGATAACTGGTACTCAATTAAATTATCAGCATACTGATAAATGCATTAAAATGAAAAATATATTTGAGAATTATTCTTTAAAGCTACACACATTTGCTTAAAACTGTTATTTAAGTTTAAATATTACTTCTTCAAGACATAAATTATGACAAACTTTGTGTCTTTGTCATAATGATTGATTTTAAATAGACTCAAGTGCAGGCAACAATTGGAAACACATAGAAAAGAAAGGTTAACAGTTTTATTCTGAAGAAGTGGTTTTTCAGGAAGGAAGGAGCTGCCAGAGGGAAAAAGATTAACCCAGGTGCACAAGAAGAGGGAAGGTGACTGATTAATATTACAGCTGGAGGTTGGATGACGACTTACAGGAGAAGATGAGGAGTAGAAGTTCTACTCGTAAACAGAGATGACAAATCTGTGGAGGCTGTAAGTGAGTTGTTTGACAGAACAAGGCGGGTGTTCGGCTGGTGATTTTTCTCTTTGTTTATTTCCAAGATGGGTCAGTGATGGAGAGCGATGGAGGGTGGAGTCAGGTGCAATGAGGAATGCAGGTGGGTACCATACATTTATACTTTTAATCATCAAATATTAACCTACAGATCTACTTCAGACCACATCACACTCCCTCAAATACAAACCACTTGACAAAACTTGGATTTGGATATTGTGTAAATGCTCAGTGTAGGTTTTGATATTTATAAGTGTTACGACTGGGGTCGTCAAATCTAATTGTATAAATGAGTGTGCAGGTGCTGGCCCTATGACTGGTGTTTAGAAGACGACGGGGGACGTTCCGATTGGTGGGCTCCTGGAGGTGATGTGCATAAAAGCTGCTGACAGCCACTCCTCTCCTCATCTCAGCGGCCGCACTGCTTGTTTGTCTGTTAACTGTTCAGTTTGAAGCCGTAGAAATGAGCTGCCATTTATGTTACCTTAGTTCTTTCCTGTTTTGTTAGTTAAGGAGGTAAGTTATTGTCATTTGGTTTATTTCTTTTTCATTAGGTAAGTTGATCATTTTTCAGATAGTTTCTTGTTTTGGCACAGGCTCATTCTGAAGTCATATGCCTCACTTTGTTACATCTAAACTCAAAGATACATCTTTTTAATAATAAATATCATTGTAAAAAGTTTAGTTTGGTGTGTGCTGGCTGTTTGGGATGGGGAGAAGAGGGACCTTTCGTGTTATGACCTGACCACCATAGACGGGTCATAACAATAAGAACATGACATTATGTAAGGACATTTTTAACAGTTGCCTGTTGCTTAACATATTTAACTTCAATGATGTAAAGTAAGAGTTTTAGTTATGTAAAACACAATGGAAATAAATTTTGTCCTTTGTTTCCTGTTAGAAAGATGCTATTTGTAGTTATTGCAGGATAGGGAGTAATTTATTGTAGATTATTAAATTATATCCAGAATGTACACAAGATCATTCATTATTAAAATTTAGTTGGTGAACCCTTCAGCTGTGGTAATTAAAATTAGATTTTCAATGTTGCATATGGTTGCACTTGATGTGTTTTATTGGCAATTAGCGCTAACAGACACGGTCCACATTACATTCCCTATCTTACAACATTAGGAGCAGGATAGTTAGTAAGACTATGTGAAAAAAATCAATAGTGCAATCATGTTGCAGAGTAAGAATTTCTTCACAAGCACTGCCGCGAGTCTGTTTAGACTCGCAGTATCTGGTCTGCAAGAACTGAGCCACCAATGTACATGAAGCACAAGTTACACAAACTGCTTTATGAGGAGTCCACACACTGCAAAAACTGACCGATCTGTCGGTTCTGAGGTGTGCTGTGTGAGCATGCTTTATCAGGTCTAAATCCCAAGATCTGAATTTAGTGATTGATGGCTGACTCTAAGTGACTCTGTTTATTTATTTTTTTCTGGGTGTGAACGTGTGTGTCTGTCCGTGTCTGTGATAGAGGCTAAGGAGTGATTTGAGACGTTGTGCTGCTGAGAGAACTCTGTGCTTATCTGAAACACCAGATGGCCCTCCTCTCTGCTCACTCACTGTCAAACGTGCCACGATTGCTTGGGAGGATCTAACAAAGATCTGCTTCATCAGGTTGACATTTGTATTAAGCTAATAAACAATTGCATGTATATAGACTGCATGGAAAAAATGCTACCAATAGGAGTATGTGGTGGCTCTTCATTGTACATTTGAGAATGTCATTGTTCACTTCCTTTGCATTTTAAAAATATTAATTTCAAAGTTTTAATGCAAAAAATAAATAAATAAATAAATAATAATAATAATATAAAGAGAAAACCACAAACAAGGACAAGAAGGATTGACTCAGACTGGCCCAACAGAAATAAACCCCTCAATGGTTATGGTGGATTATTTATATATATTTATACATATAAATTAAATAAATCAGTTGAAAATAATCAGTGAGTGTCCAAACCTATGAGCAAGATGAGGAGCAATCTTGTTAGCAATCTTGTTAGATATGCTAACAAGATTGTAAAACAAAATAATACTCAAGCAAAAGACATTAGTGTACTAAAGCAGTCTGTACAAAGAAAGTTGGAAAATCCCCAAAACAATAAAAGGAAAAGGATCACACACTTGAAAAGGTCAAAAGTCAGAGAAGCCAAGAAAATCAAAAGAAAAGGTCAAACATGTTCAGCTCGCAAACAAGTGAAGACAACGGGTGACCAAGTCTCACAGGGTTAAGTAATGGTGTGTGTGTCTGAGGCTTTCAGACTTAATGAGAACAGGGCACTGAAGCAAGAGCTAAACCTGACTCCTCTGCTAAAGCCTCTGTATTAGAAAATCAGAGGAAGAATCAGCATTGACAATGCTGACTCTCAATGCATTCTCATGGAAAAAACCTGCTGAGAAGAAAGAGCAATATTCTGTTTCAATCTGAAAAGCTGACTTTGTGGACTGAATTGGATTTTGATTTCTTCAAAGCAGTTGGAAATCTCTTAGGGGACCTTAAAACCAGGATGCAGCAATGCAGTCCTGGTGTGTTGGTAGACCTAGTTATTTTCTGTAAAAATGGGAATATATTTATTAGTATTAGAGCTGTCATACCTTTCTATAATTTCAGAGGAACAATGGGAGCATCATTGCATAGCTTAATGGAGAAACCTCAGAGAAAATAGGGTTGAAAGCCAGGAAAATATTTAAATTACAATACAATTCAATAATAATAATAACAAATCTTCATTTATCCCAGATGGGGATTTTACTAATGTCATGAAAGTATATTCAAAGAGTTGTTGTGGATGGTGATACTGTAAGCACGAAGAATCTACAATTGACTTCCAATTGGTTGGAAGTCAATCTTCCAACCAATTTGATGAGGTCTCCAACAAAAAACTGTTGCTGTCATCCATGACAGTCGTGGCACGCTAACAGCTCAATTTCCAGTAATCATCAACAAATTTCAGCTACAAGGCCTGGATGTCGCCCTCAGTTGTTGGATATCTTTGCTAATCGACCTAATTTTCTCATTTCTGTGTCTGGCCACAAGTTTGGAAAGCCAGGCAGAGAGATGTGATTCAGGGATATGATCCTTGCTCATTATGATCAATGGAAGAGATAGTTTGAAATTCCTCCTCCTCCTTCCTGCTCTTTAGTGCAGCTTTGCATACTCAAGCCTCCTTTTCAATGTCTCTGAGATTTGGGGCCATAGTTCATGCTTTATTTGTGCTTTTGAGATGCTAATAAGCTGCTCCAAGTTGTAAAAATAATACATTTTCCACCGTTTCGCATCATAACTGTTCAAAAGTAAAAAAGTTAGAGCAAAAATCCTTCCAGCTTCACAGCACCCAAGACAAAAGGGAATAATCCAAACATGCAACACCTCAACAAAACAAAAAAAATGTCTACAAAAAGAAAAAAATTGAATTAAAGCCATAAGCGGCGTTGGAGGCCCTCGCAGCGAAACGCGCCGCCGGCCTAGTGGCAACTGCGGGGGTTCCAGCGACGTCAATCTCTCACCACCCCCGATTCTCTCGCGCAGTTCCCGCAGCCGTCCGCCAGGCGACACACACCAACGTCTTAGGCAGCGCTCCCCTGACGACGCACAAGCGCAGTGGAACTGAATTGCAAATTCAAGCTATTGGGCTCTTTAGAGACCAACAAAGGTCAATCCTATCAAACATGTATGATTTACAGCAGTCTTACTCAAACTCTGGTGCGAGGGCACCCCCTAGTGGACAGAAAATAACTCCAGGACTACTTGTATGATCAGAAGAAGCCAAGTTATAGCGACTGGAACAGTTAGTGGTAGGAGTCGTTCCAGTTAGTCAGAACTGCTCTTTGCTTGATAATGGATGATGCTCTGCTTTCAGGTAAACAGCTATTGTTATTTTCATTTAATTTAGTAAACAACTCAAAATGCCCAAGGAGACCTCTTCAGTGCTTTGTGGCCAGTCACATTTACCAAACAGCACCACTCTTCTCATTAAGATGAACAACAGGCAAAGGGAAGGAACACAGCAGAGAAGATGTGCAGTATTTATTTGAAATACAGATGTTGAATGACATCCCCAGAGCTTTCTATACTGCCTTTATGTCCATGCCTATAATGCAGCGGTTTAAGAGGAGCAGTGTGTAATACGCTTTATTTGAAGTGGGTGGGCAGTGACTCGTCTGAGCCAAACAAAATTCAACTGCATCTGCATGCTGAAGTTTTCTAACGACAAAAACAGTACAAAGTTTCGATGCATTTTAAGAATATTCCACAACAGAATTTTTTAGAACATATAAACGAAGATAAAAGTTGAGGAAATCATCAATCTTTTGACGATGGAGGTTAAGCTATAAACAAGTTGTCATTTTTAGAACAAAATGAGTTATAACCACATCTGCCTACACTTTAAGACAACCTTTTCATCTGACTTTCAGTTTTTCTCATTCCTACATCTGCCAAATTTCCTCTTGTCCCAACTTTTTATTTCATCCATCCATCCATTTTCTGTGCACTCTTGTCCCTAATGGGGTCGGGAGTTGCTGGTGCCCATCTCCAGCTACGTTCCGGGCGAGAGGCGGGGTACACCCTGGACAGGTCGCCAGTCTGTAACTTTTTATTTCATTTGTTTTAATCCTCTTTTTGTTTGAACTAAAACCATGAAACCATGAGACCAGGCTTGTCAGCAGCCTTTTACTCTTGGCTCATTTCCACCATTGCTCTCAACCCTCCCTCTGTGTCTGGAGTGTTTTCTTTCTTCTCCTTCTTGGTCTCTCTCATCACTCTGCTCCATCTTGATGATTTTCTTCCCTCCGTTTACTCCCACACTCTCTGTCTCCTTTTATTAGAAGAGAGGAAATGAGTCGAAGGTGATTCTTTGATTACTCCAGCATATGTTCAAGGCCTATAAATCTCTGTGTGTCCCACTGTACACATACAGAAACACACACGCTTGTATTTCAGAAGTGACCACTATGACACAGGGAGAAGGAGGAAGATGAAATGAGGAATAGGAAGAAAGAGTGAAGATTTGCGGCCTCACCTGTGCTACTGGCCCGAAGAGGATTAGAGCGTACAATTTATTGTCACCGCAAGGCTTAGGAAGGTACACTGCACCGAAAAAGTATTTGCCCCCTCGCATATTTCTTTTCCATTTGCTTTTTTGTCCCAGGTTTAAAGTCAAATCAATTTGAATAAGAGGTAAATATTACCTGAGTTAATACAAGATTTTATTTTAAGAGTACTATTTCATTGTATTACGGAAAAAGTCATCTTAACCAACTCGACTCTGTGTAAAAAAAGTTTTGGAAACATTGAGTGGGGGACTTGCTGTTGTGTTTTGGATCATTGTCCTGCCAGATACCTAAAGTGTGCTTGAGTTTAAGGTCAAAAACTGATGGCTGGACCTTTTCATTCTCATGCCTCTGATAAGAGACCAGAATTTATGTTTCCATCAATTGTGGTAGGTCATCCTAGTCCTGAAGTAGAAAGCAGCCTTACCATGTTTGAATCTTGATATGGTGTTGTTTTCCAAAATGTTGTTAGTTTTACTCCAGATGTAACAGATTATAAAACTTCCAAAACATTCCTCTTGTGTTTTCTCTGTGGGCTTGTTTCTCTGGTCATCTTCTTTTCATCCCACAATTAGCTTTCTCTGCAGTCACAAATATTAATGTTTATTCTTGGTTCATGTCAGTCAGTATGAATTAACATTTAAGGCATCAGTCAAAACATTTTTAAAAACTTAAGTCGCAAATTAATAAATCACAACACCAGCCGATTTCTAGGCCTATAATTAACTTTATTGCTTGTTGTATTTGCTCAGGATATGTGAACAAATACTAAAAAAAGTAAACCTTTGATTATTGTGGCGACTGTGGCGGAGTGGTAAGAGCAGTCGTCTTGCAATCGGAAGGTAGTAGGTTCGATTCCAGCTTCTTCCTGTCACATGTCGATGTGCCTCTGGGCAAGGCGCTTAACCCCAAATTGCCTACCGATCCGCGTATCGGTGTATAAATGTGTGTAAAGCGCTTTGGGTGGTCAAAAATGACTGCAAAAAAGTGCTATATAAAAAACAATATTATCAAGATAGAAAAAAAAAATGTAAAAGCAAAAGAAATCTTTTAAGAGTGTACATTTATCATACTAGGTACTGGATGAGCAAATTAGAACAGTGACTCAAGAGTCACATGAGATGCAACATGACAAACACTTTGAGGCAATTTGGAAGCTGGTAATTTAAAAAAAAAAAAAAAAAAGGATGAGTCGAATCGCCTCAGATGTCGCAATTTATCCGTTAGTGAGACAATCTGAAAGACACACAGCTGTTCCCCCAGAACATAAACTTGTTTCAGATGACAACTCCATCCTCATTTCCACAGACTTGCTTTTTTTTTTTTTTTTTTTTACAAACTCAAATGCACGAATTTGTTTGAAATGCCAAAAAACTTATCCAGTAGCTGTTTTTGCTCTGATTGATGTTCACTTCATAGCTCTCAGCACATAATGAAACATGCACTTCATAGAAAAAATCAAGTCTGCAGAAATGTCTTGTTTGAAGAAAGTTGTCTGTAGAACAAGATGTTTCTTTTTCAGTAGAAACTATATATGTGTGTTTCCAGGGCAAACATCCTGCTTTCATTGTCAAATTTGTGACTCTTGGGTTTGTGCCCATTTTGTGCAGGTAACATACACAGCTTTGTGTTGGTGTAGATAATATTCTTGTATTAAATGGTGGGGAAAATTTGAGAAAAGCTACATTAGTTTCTTGAACACAATTTAAATCTGGTTGTCAGAGTCCAACCCTGTCTGATCCCTTTATAGCCATCTAGTGGAGCTAATGTTCATGTACTTTATGGAAGGATATACACCTTTGAGTTCTGCCAATATTTGATTTTATTATAATTGCTTATCTTTAGAGCCACTGTGTGTTTTCATTTGCTGTTGATAAAAATAAATATTAGTGCTGAGGGACAACTAAAGTACCATTCTATACTAAAATAAATTGTGTTGCAAAACAAACATGGATCAAGAGCATACAAAACATTGTTTTACTGAGTAAAGATGGAACTGTTCCATGCAGATGTAATCAGCAGGAGCCCTGTGGGATTTCTGTCTTAAAGAAATTTTCAGGTTTTATGTTTTCTTTGGTGATAAACTCCTGCAGCATCACTGAGTTGCACTGGTTTGTTTTGTTGCTTCACAATTCAGTAGCCCACTGAATCTTCTGTTAATAATTTTCCTGTATTAACTATAAAACAGAGCATTGTGTGGTTAAAATTTTTGTAGCTGAGAAGCGCATCTCGACAACGCTCAAACTGACTGACACCATTTATTGAAACAGATAGTGTTACCTTATGTCTGCTAAAAGATTTACTACTTTATTGTTGCAGATGAAGGAGCTTTACTAACATTTATAAGTTGTTTTCAAGCATCACTATTGTAGTGATAGCTGCAGGAAGACATACAATAATGTGGGCAAACAATAATGGGCCCATATGCATTGAAAACACAGATGCAAAACTTTTAGTAAAATCAAAAATCTAATCAGAATTTATGAATTTGTACCAAAATCTAAAAATCTCAACAGCATTTTTTTTCTATAGCTATAGCAATTTAAGCCCCACTTTCAATTCATATTAAGCCATCATACTTCAGACAAAGCTTCACAAACATAAAATCGATCCCCAAAATAAATTGGTACAGGCTAATTCATGCTTCAATGTGTGGGAGCCAAAAACAAACTCTGAGCAATAAAAAGCTTGTGCAGTAGTTAATTTTGTACTCACAAATTCTTCAGAGTTCTAGATTGGATCCAGAAAAGCAGATGTGAAGATCCCTTGATTTTGCAGCAAGTCCAAAGAGTAACTCCTGGTCCACTTTACACATTAACAGCTCTCAGTCCTTATATATTCATTAGTCACTCACTTTCTTCCTAGATGGTGCCATGACGAGTTTACCAAGCCACTAATATTATTTACATCTAAATGCACAATAAACACGAGCTGTTACATCATTGAAACGGCTGCGACATCGCGCTAGCATGCTAAAACGCTAGCTGCACTTAGCATTCTTTCCTTCTGTACACCTCACCGTTCTGAAACAAATTGAAGCATACAGGCAAAGGCATTTAGCTTTATTATGATTTTTAAGTCCGTTATAGTCGGCAACTCTGCATCGACCACGGTACTGGACAGCTTTAGTCTGTTATTGTCCCACATCCGCTCCACTGTGCACTTTAACTTGTTGGGTTGCACTTCGCACACTGACCTATCTTTCTCGTAGCTTACCATTAGTCCCGCCCACTCCCATCTGGTTCGGCAAAACAAAATGCTTCATCCAATCAATGCAAGGCAAAACAGAAGAAGATTGACCTTTAGAACAATCAAGGATGTAACGTTCAAGGAGCATAGTAAAAATAATAAGCTTCAGTCTGCTTAAACTATTTTTTTCTTTAACAGGTATGAACTACTTACTTCCTCTTGGTCATCTTATTTAGAACTATAGCGTCTGTTAACACGGATGACTCTTAAACCTTAAGCTATGACTCCAGATTCTTAGAAATAGTTGTTTTTCAGCTATCAAATACTGGATTGACCCAAAATTTCTTACCTACACTTTGGATTTCTCTTTCTGTGAACAACTCCACAGCTAAACAGTCTAATTAATTGATATCTTGGGTGAAATTTTTTTTGAACTATGGAGCGTTATGTCATTAGTTTTTAGTAATGCAATAAATGAGAAAAACGGTGCATTGTTTTGATGAGGATTTCTGTACCTATGTGGGCTGTCGTGATTGGAAAAGTCCAGGACGTGGTGTAGTGTAAAGCCACTGGCTTCAAAGAACACCTAATCACACACTGCAGCACTGAGTAAATATCTAATCACACACACTGAGCTGCATGAATGCGGATGCACATGCTAATGTGTTTATCACATACACACATAGTCCCACAGCGGCTGTTTATGTGCCAGTACAGACTCACACACAAAGACATACTGACGTGTGTGATATGGAGGTGAAGCTCCATCTTTTTCCACTTTGGTCAGACTTGGCAACGCAGGCGCCAACCCTCCAACACACACACATCTTCTCCTATCTATCTCAATGCCACGCCTCAACAGATTCAATCAGAGTGAAGACTTTGTTTTCTCCCATCTCTTGTCTTATTTTTTTTAATCCTACCTCACAGAGAAACAGACACACACGCACACACACACACCGTTATATTTTTATTGGAGCCAAGTAAGTACAGTCTTAATGTTTCCACGAATCTCACATTGGAACTGAATATAATAATTTACTTAGCAAATGTTTTTTATTTATAAAACCACACAACTGAGAAGGAAAGTTGATGAGGTTTGAAAACTAGGTGGCCAGGTATGAAATTAGCACCATAATGAACAGGTCTACTACTGCCTCATAAACTACCATCAGCTGATAAACATAGTGAGGTGGGTTTGTGCATTGGAGCAGGTGACAGGAAAGCTGACTTACTATGGCTGCAGTTACTCGGCCCAGCAGATCTATCACGGGTCAGATGCAAGACACGCTCTCACCCTCTATTTGTTTCAGTGCTGTCTTAACTGAAAGTTATTAAGTCATCCCTAAAGTTTAGTAATAGGTAAATCCAGTTTGGGATGTTTTTAATCAAAGATCTTTGAAGCTTTAATTTTTGTAGATGTAAGTAAGCTGTTTGTCTTTGAGGGGATCTAAAGAGCTAATTGTCAGCTCCGCTAAATATAATTTGCAAACATTTATCTCCTTAGTCTACAGTTTTAAACAGCTTATCGTAAATCTAAAAAAACAAAATAAATATGATGTCATGTTAAAATAAGTTATTAGTATTTTTTAATCATGACTCAACTGCCCTTTGAGTTATTTGTGGAAATTACCTGACCTACAGCAAACTGATTAAATATTTCTCAGTGCTTTATGCAGAAAAGTTAATGCTGGTTTTTGTAAAGGTAGGTGTATTTTTGAAAAGGGTAAAAGACTGAACAGTTGCCAGAAAATAAAATGTCATTTCTTGCCTGCTGGCAAGATGACATCAAAGTTCTTTCAAATCCATTATTTTCAATGGCTTCCTGCTGCATATTCCGTCCATAAAACTCCTACCTTTTAGACAAAATGGGTTACAGGGAAGGTGACTGAAGTTACCCTTCTGTATGAGCACTAAATAATAGTTGATGAGAATAGTGGTTTACATAGTTTTTGAACTGTTGTGGAAACTGTAAGCCCAGCTTGGACATTTGCTGTTTTTCACAAGGCATGAAGGAGATGTTCTGGTCAGATGACTCATTTCATAACTCTTTGCGCTATTTTGCAATAGGAAAATAGTACAATACCAAATTTAACCCTTTTGACTTTTAGCAGAGCAGCGAAAGTATGTTAACATCGTGAAAGAACTATTCAAAATTTATGACACACTACCTGCAACAGCAAAATATTCTATCATCAGTATATCAACTGCTGTTTTTATATATAAGGATTTAGAAGTTATATTTTGCAATTTTTTAAAATAGATAATTAATTTTCTTTGTTAGCTGTAATTTTCAAATTATTCTGACTGTTTTTCCAAATATTAACAAAATGCATTCTGTTCAGTAGACTTGTTTTAAATAGTTTACCACTGACACAAACCACAGTCTAACCAGTAGTCTAATGACATTAGGTAAAATATTGTAATTTAACATGACTAACGAAATGGTTTAGTCGTAGATCTCCAGTTTTGTAGCCAGGATTAAAGATAACAATTATCAGTGTCCTTTATGGCAGACTGAGACAGACGGGGCTGAATGACAATAAAGTATATTTTTATCCCTCAGAGCAGCCAGGATGCATTAGTGTGGGCTCAAATACTGAACCTGCTTTTCTGACTTTCTTTTCATAGCAGCTAACTGAGAGATATATCAAATTCACAGCCTCCGGGCAACCAACCTTACAAGTGGGGCCCTCAAATATGGCTTCGGATTGACTAATTAAAAAGAAAATCCCATTTAAGTGCCAACTTTCATATCTCAAAACTGGCTTGAAATGCTTGATTCAATCCAAAATTCAAAAATCTCACCTGAGGCAGCAGATATTACAGAGTGCCTGAGTCTCAGAGTCTAAATCCATCTGTTAGTGTGAATGGCTAAGGCTTCTGCAGCCTGCTTGAGCAGGATAGAGCAAGGTATACTGTGCAGTTAGGCCAATGTTAAGACAAAATGAAGATGTCTTATCTTATTTCTCAATGTACTTCAGGTCTTTGCCGAAGATCACCACATGCCTCATGTTTCTCTACTTTCCCTTCCCCCTGTCCTGTGTGGTTCTTTTCCTGCCTATTCCCAGTATGAACTGTGCTGTGCATGACTGGCTTTTATGCGACAGTCCTATTTTCCACAGGGCCAAAGGAACACACTATTAAAGTGTCAGGAGAAATCAGTCTACGCATGCAGCTCCCACAATAAACAAGCATTGCACTTCGATTTCATATTCAGTCCTTGGACTTTTCAGCAAGTGATAACTTCATCCATCAGCATGTCATTCCTTGTTGAGGTTTAATGCTGTCTGTGTGAAATCATTTCCAAATGTAATTTGTATATTTAGTGGAGAAAACCATGACCACTGTTCCATCTTGTTCAAAGTGACCAAAACGTTTAAATGATCTCCACAAAACTTTATGACTAGATTCCAGCACCATTTTGTGGGAATGCTAGATTTCTACTTGTACAAGCTGGTACAGACCAAAAGACTTGTAGCTCTATTGGATGAAAAGGTGGTTCTACAAAAGTATTGACCAAGAGCAACTGACTACCAATGTAAACTAAAAAATTGCAATAATTTTCTTGCCTTGTTCTATTGCATAAAATCCATCAAATGTTGTGTATGTATTGTGATAAAATGGAAACATTTTTCCATATGAAAAGATTTGCAGGGTCTTGTAGTAAAAGGCAAAGGTGGAAAAAAAACAAAAAACACATTGCACATCAAAGAGCCATTATTGCATCCATTTATGGCTTGAGTGGCTTCTTTGGGAACCAGTTCTGTGCCTCAGCGTTTATGTGTTGGTCTCCTCATTGTCTCTGAAACCTAAACAGTGTTCCACTTCTTACTGCTTCCTAACAAATTTGCACGATTTTAAGTTGCATTTTCAGCTCCTGAAGTCCGATTAAATACACACAGACCAATGAACATTTTGCCTGCCATTAGAAGAAGAGACATCTACTTTCTGCATTTACTGGGTGAATCTTGTGCACTCAATGAAACCGGTGGGTGTGCTTTGGCGTGGGGACCATTCTGTTACTGGTCTGGTCCTGTTCTATGGCCAACAGGAGCATTCTGCTCTCAGCAATATTCAGTAATGGCAGCTGTAAGTACACACAAATACAAACCCTGATGGTCCTTTCCTAATTTTACCGTGCCGCAGTTGTCCTGCCTCTCTCTCTTCACTCTGGCTCATTTCAGGCCATCGGTTTTGTCTTGGCTTTCTAAGGACTAATAAGTTGTTTGTTCACTCGACAACAAAAGGATTAATTTCTACTGGTATGGAGGAGGAAGATATGGAGGGGATGGGCAGTTTCATCTTTATTACTGAATACATCTTTAGGTGATGCGAAAGTAGGAGGAGACAGGCAGGCAATAAATAATGACAGACTGATGAGACTCAAGTAGAACAGAGCAACCAGGTCCATCAACTGGATTTTGTTTCTTTTTTTAGGTCACAACTGTGATTTCAAAGATATCAGTTTTCTAAAAACTGTTCATGTAAAGTCTATCCATCCAAACTGGCATATTTAAAGTACAACACGAACATGAATTTCAAAAGATGAAGCAGTGTGGACATTTCAAGATGTAAAGAAAACCCCCATCATGACTTTGGGTCTAAATTTTAGTATTTCATTTTTCTAGTTGGATTATTCTAGATTTTTATTTTTGTCACTTATGGTGTCATGGTTCACTCTTCTTTTCTGATATTTTGTCATTTCTTGTGTTCTGTTCTTTGTGTGTTATACTGTTAGTTTTTAGATTTGGTTTTGGAAGATTGTTTCATTTCTGTATTAATCGGTCACATTCCCTCTTCTCATGCCACTCAATCACCTTCCCATCAGTTTAGAGCCAGTCTGTTACTATTGTATTTGATGTTCTATACAGATGCTCCTTGGTTCCTCTTGTGCTTGTTGCTACTGTCATGATCTAATTTTTAATGTCACAAAAGCATTTATTTTCAACAGGGCTGTGTAAACTTCTAAGAGCCACAGACTCTACGGCCAACAGTCTGACGACAACCAAACAGAATTCTGATAAACCTATTAAAGTTAAAATTATTTTTAGTGACAATTTACATTTCTGCTGTCTTCAGCCTTTTCTTTTCTTTATGCTTTTTTTTTTTTTGTTAAGTATTTTCCTTATGCTAAAATACCCAAAATGAAAAGGTACCATTAAATGAAGACTTAAATTAGTCATTAGTTATTTAACACTGGGAATGAAAACCTGAATAATTAATTAAATAGTTAAAATGTACTTAAATATATGCCTTCTACTATATTTAAACAGTCTAAACAATAAACCCAAGCCAGCACAGCTATTCATACTTAATAAAGCTAGTTGGTCAGATGTGGTTTACTGTGAAGATTAACCAATCAGATTTCGGGTATAATAATCTACAGAGACACGTTCAATTATTTTATGGGGCCCTGCACCACTGGAGCCATAAATAAATAGATACTGAAACAAGCAAGGCTCATTCGAATGACCTTTTTTTTTAAAATCACAATTATTTTATTTTCTAATAATTGTTATTCTTGCCTGGTTTAGTCAGGTTTCAGAGGAAACACTTCCATCAATATAGAATGAACATAGCAAGTACTTTATAAAAAAGGATTGTTTAAACTGTTTTCTTTTCAGTGTTACTTACTTGGTAATGAGGTCGATAAACATTCTTTCTGAAATAAACTACCTTAATCAAGAAACTTAACAATGTGCTACATTTAACTGTTGAAGTCCTTAAAGCTGCTGTAAGGACAGCCAGTATTGATGGATATTGCTGTTGCATTCTGCATGATGCAGGATTTTAGGCCATAAAATCCTGCATCATGCAGCTCATAAGAATAATTTTTTATTGTTAATCTTGATGTTAAAGCAGAGAATGGAGGTGTCACTTCCTCATTTTACTCCATCTTCTCCACAGACCTGATTACAGCACTTGAAACCATCAGTAGAATATAATTGATTTTGATTAGAGCCAAAGATGAGCATTCATGGATGATAGTGTAATTACAATTAATTATAATTTGGATGATTCTCTATATTTTTGACCAATAATTATGGTGGTCCCGCTGCTTTTATGTATTTTTTAAAATAAAGATCTTGATGGACACACGGCATATATTCACTCTTATTCAACTCCTGATAAAGATGTGTAAAAGGGTCCAGTGGGCATAAAGCTTTCATTCTTAAAATGTGCTGCAGAACTTTGTATTTTACATGTTTTTTTTTTCACTGAAGCACATTCAAAATAGACACAATTTTTGCTTTATAGCCTTCCAATATTATTTATTGGTAATAAGATGTTAAATGTGTGAAGAGAGAAAAAGTGTTGACCATTCAACTTCATAACTTTTGCAGATTAGAGTGCTAGATTTTCATCTGCTGGACCAAATCCTGACGGATTCTCACTCTGCTCCTATTAGCGCTTGTTGTTTATCTTCGTGTTTGTGAACTGACCACACCTCCTCCGTGGGATTTAGATTGGGGAGTTTTTTTGATCAAATATCCACATTTTTATTGTTGTGATCTCATCTAAAACATACATGGAGTGCTGTCTTGATTCTTTCAGACATGTTTGAGAAATTCTTTAATCTCCCATGGCAACCATTCAGCAGTTCAAAACGATTGGGGGGAACATGTGTCGCTTTTGAGAAGCAGCTCCACTGCAGTTTCTAAACTTATGAGCTTCCGCAGTACAGAGTAGCCCTCTCTCACGTCTCCCCACTAAGGTCCTTCAGACTAGCCAGGAGCAATTAGCAGACACCTGGTGGAACTGCACATCTGCTGAGCTCATTATGTGAGCTACTTCTCAGCGCAACGCTGGAAAAAAAGATTAACAGGAGTGATGTTGTGACCACTTCCTAATGACAGAGTATCAGAAAGAGCAGGAGTTCTTTAAGAGACAAACACTCAATTTCTAGGCATTAAATTACAAAGTCCAATTTCTTTTAAGGTAAGTCATATTTAATACATACAGAAATTGAAGGCAACATAGTTAATTGATTATGCTATAAAATGGCACTACGTGCCTGGAAAATACTGCCCCTTTAATTATTTCACTTTCTAACATTACCAGATTGATTTGGGATTGTTAGAGTCCCGTTCTTCAATCACAGCAGTGTTCTTGTGCAGAATATTAATTATTTGGATGGTGACTTTCTGTATTCATGTGACTACAAACCAGTGCATAAAAGGAAGTACATAAAGACTCCTGTGGAAAGTCTTACCAGAGAGTTGAAGCTGCCATAGCCACTAATGATTTGTCCAAAATAATATTTTGGGTTAATAACAGGTGCTGTTCAACTTCCTGTGTGGGTAAAGATAAGTGACCCGATACTTTTGGCAACATAGTACATCTGCTGAGACCTCATTCAAATTCATAACAACATTATCCAACTATGTAATATGGCCATTAGAGAAACAACTGTACAAAACTCATTCTGGATTGATGAAGCAGAAGTGGACTCATAATTAGACAAATCTCATGGGATGTTAACCAGCTTCAAAGGAATCCAGAGGAACTTTCTTTGAAATATGAGAGCTGCAGTCCACAGAAGATTTTAATGAACTATTTTATTCTTCTAAACGTCACATTGAATCTCATTGGTAAGGAGCCACTTTACATAGATATCAGATACAAACTTAATTTTTTAATGGGGAGCTTTTTTTTTTACCCAGATACCACATAAGCACAAAGGTTGGAATAGTTCAAATATTGTCAAGAGTCCAACAAACCCACTGAAACAAATATAAGAAGCTGAAAATCCTTGATAGGATTCACAACATTTAGATTTAGATTGCTTTGAGTCTGAAGCTTATCACAGTAGGTTGTATTATATCACAAACTCGAAGCACAGTTTAAACACAATGTTACCCAATCTGCGCAAGTTGTATTTTCCTTTCATTTTCTTGTCTTTCACTTCAACCATAAACCCTTGTATTTTTCTTTCATATCCTTCTCCCAGGGAGCTTCTTGTTTAACTTGCTTTGTCCGATATGTCCTCTGTCCCTTCTTACATGTGCATAAAACATCTCACTATATCCTTTCTGACATATTCATTTATGTTGATTGTCCAGTATGAACAATCAATCTTGACATTTTCATTTCTACCAGCTGAGTTTCTTTTTTCTTAGTGACACCTTCTACTAACCAAACATCCTAACAGCTTTCACTAACGTTCCATGAACCTTCTCTTTTATTTGCAGCTCTCCTATCAAACCTCATCAGTAAACACCCACACCTACTTGCTCTTCCTTCCTCACCTCTCCTGTGCACTGATGGTGGCTTCACCTCAGGTACTTCCTCATCCACATTAGGTACACTTTAGGTGCATTTGAATTTGAGTGGGATAAATTAGAGTTTACTGCATGCATTTTTTGACTTTTCTTCTGTGGTAGCATACAGTCATGGTTTAAAAGAATTTGACTTTGCAATTTGATGCCATTTGTTGAATGAGTAAAACAAGGTTATTCTTTGTGCTGACCTGAAATGAAATCACTTTCAAATATTAATTTGAAAAATGATCAATCGTTGATATCTGAACATTTCTTTTTCAACCGCATCCCAATTTTTTCCACTTGACTGTATGACCCTACTTTGTTTATTTACACTCAAGGCTCTTAAATCGGATTTTGAATTGAACTGTTTGATTTGGTGAACTTAACGGAAAAAAAAAAGAAAAGAAGAAGCTGTAGGGTATAACTAGAAGAGGAGACGGTGACAGGAACGAGGAGAGTGGGTGTGGTAGTGGAGAAGAACCGCTCGTCCTGAGGGGTTTCCCAAAATATGTGTGAGAGTCTGTGAGAGGGAGACAAACCAAATAAAGATGGAGACCATAAGTGCTTTCGCCTCCAAGTCTCACACTCTGCTCTATCGTGTCTGCAGTCCTGATCAGAGGAAACTTGTCACAACGCTGCCACTTCTGCGGCGTGTCATGGTACCAACCAACAGGCTCGCCATCGGCGAGCACACCCATGCACATCGCCTGCGTTTTGATTACTTCAGCGTTTGAAAATCTCATCTCCCTCATTGCCTTTCCGCATCTTCCTAATTGTACATGACATGCAGATTACCAAAGTCATCAGATGGATTATGGAGAGAGGGATGAAGGTGCGGATGTCAAGTGGGATTTGGGCAGAGTTACGCCCTGATTCCATTTTAAGTTAAAGTAGTTTGAGGTCAAACAGACCGCTGGCTCTTACCATGAATCATTTTTGCATTCAAATGTGCAGAAAGTTGGAGTTCACAACCAAACAGTCACTTTTAAAGAGTTCTAAAATTCCTAAACTCTACCATTAAAGTGGCAGTCAAAGCATTCCTCACTGCCGTGATACATCTGTTGTGCACTTTAGCCCAACTGAGTCGTGCCACTTGTTTCCCAGGAAAGGCTCAACAATTGTGTGCCGTTATATTTCGGCTCTTTAAGAGCACATGCTGAAAGGTGTCACGTAAACCTCAAAAAGAATCTTGTGGAAATGGTTTCTCTTCATGTCAGGCAAACTGCAGCTCTTTCAGCTCTCAGCTCTGAATGAAGGAGCCTTTCCTTCACTACATCACAAATAGAAGTTGTGCTGCTTTGTTGCCGCAAATGTTTGTCTGTCAAGATTTTCTTGCTGAAAGCTGCAGCTGGTAGAGCTTGGAAAGAAGGCCAGGTTTATCGCATCCGGTCTTTCTTCAGATTATTACTTTAGGTGCTTTTAAAACGCTTCACCTGATTGGCTCCCAGCCAGCAGCAAGATTTTAGAATTAGGTTCACAAACTAGACAAACCAAATTCAGCATTCAGCTGTCACTAATTCCTGACTGTTTCTTACATATTTACAAATGACTCAAGCAGTACTTTGCCTGTTTCTTGTTTGTTGAGGTGCATTTATTCACTCTACAGAGTCTGTTGTTACTTGAAAACACCAATGGCTCAAACAGTTGAGCTTCAACATCTCTGAACCTTAATGTATATAGAGAAAACAAGAAGAAATTAAAGATATTTACAGATCAGTAAACCTAAATATATGTTATTAAAATAGCTTTAATTTTTAAGGGGAATTTCTTAAGATACTTCAATATTTCTTTTTCATTTCACTCCTCTTGTCCCTCCACCTGTCCCTATACTGCCTTGTTTGGAGTATAAAGCAGGAGTTTTCCAAGGCTGTTCTCAGGTAAGAGGCCATGTTACAACATGCATGTTTGTCCTTTTTCTTGTATCCTTGCAATCAGGAGCAATGTGACATTCTCATGTGCCCCTGAGAACTGGAAATGAATGAGTGTTACAGCCTTGACAGACCTTCAATGTAGCTCAAGGAAGTATCTGTCTTGAAAATCTACAATAAAATCTCTTTTTTCCTTCTCTCCTTCCCTCACAGATCTTATTTACTCTCCAAACTGCCTTTCTCCTTTACACCTTAAAGAAACACCATGCTCTTCTAATGATTACCATGTCAACTTTTGTTCACCAGCACTTTCTCTTCTCATTCAGCTGTAATAAATTGGAGAGAGGTGGATGATTTTGACATTTTCAAAACACTAAAGGTGGCGCGTCATGTAAGTAACCGAAGAGACAAAAAGTGTCATTTAGAAACTGAGAAAGCTCCTTATTATGCTTCTCTGCATCCTCGCAGTGAGAGTCTTTGTTTGGTCTGGGAGCTTTGTTGTGATAATTGGCTTCATCTGCCACTCCAGTGATGGTGTGGATATATGGTATGACTGATTATTTTAATATATAAAGACCATTTTCCTATTTGACAATTAATCTACCTTTATTTTTCTGACCTGTTTAAATCTTAAATCGCACTATTAAAAAAAAACAAAACACATGAGATCCTCCATTTAAAAACTCTTGACTTCTTATGGCAGCTGAATTTATTTTTTTTTATATTAAGTTAGCTAAATATAGCTATCTTAGTGTCAGTATATGGCGTTATTTATTAAATGGTTATATTTTCAATAGCTTGCAAATATGTTTAAGCTACAAATTGTAAACATTTGATGCTTTAAAATATATTCAACTATTTTTTTGAGATTGTGAAATGTGATGTTCATTTAAACAGAAAATATTGATCCATGAATTGCATGCTGCAATAAATTTAATTGTTTGGTGCTTAAACAAACAACAACAAAAAAAAGACTGGCATTATTTTACACCGCCTGGCGCTCATGCATTTGGATTGCATTATACTTCTGCAACCTAAATGCATGTTCTGTTGTGATCTGACACTTTAATGTAAAATGTATCCAGATATTAAGTTAAAGTTAGTTAATTTGAGAAATATTCATCAATGGTTTTGTCTTAAATAACATACTTGTTGTACGATGTATCTTAAATTATGATGAAAGATCAGACTCAAGTTCTAAGACTTAAGTCTAAAAATATTTAATTTATGATTTATCCTTAAAGTTATCCGTTTTCAAATGTAGCCCTGTTGTAGGTGGATGTCAGTTATTTGAATAAGGCCCATCTGTCTCTATTTGTTGACATTTTTAAAGTTGACTCTACTCTTCAATTTGTTAGATTTGCAGAAGTTATTTGTGGTTTGCTATCAAATCAGACAGAAATCATGGAAAATTAGGTTTCCATGATTTCTGACTATTTTGTTCGATAAATTGTCGCAAAGGAGACATGGCCTTAAATTCAGCAGTGTTTGTTTCTTTATTCTAAAGACCAATGATAAAATAAGCATGAATATTTTGAAACAGTCCTAGTCTGTTCAGTTTAGGATGGATGCAGTTGCAACTTTTATTCCCATTATCATTGAATGTTCTTTGCTTGATTTGTATTGCACAAATGTTTCCTACAATGCAAAAAAAACCCCAAAACCTGCTAGCCATGAAAGTCCATGTAAAATTCCCTAAGTACAAACCTACACGGCTAGTTCTCCTGGGGTCTGGGGTCTTTCACTCCCTGATAAATGTCAGGCTTTCTCCTCCTATAGATACCAGTGGTTATTTGGGTTTATTTCTCCAATCTCGTTGTTCACCTCAGAACAGAGATGGAATCCATTTCTGTCTGCTTGGCAGTGAGGTAGACTGTAGGACAAGGTAATTTGGCTGGCTGGCACTCTCTTGTATCTCTCTGTCTGAGCTGCTGAGCAATCTCAGGGCTTATTTCTCAAGTTTACCTCCAACAAACAAGTGAGCAAAGGCACAAAAACTCCCAGTTCTCTGTACAGAGTGGCATAAACTGGTCTGAGGCTGTCCACGCGGTCTGAATGGTTGCTGGGTTTGCTATTGGTTTTAAGAATCAACTGTGCAAGTGGAAAAAGGACAAAGTTTATTATTATTATTTATTTAATTTTTTTTTTTGCATCAACATGATCAACATCTTGGACAGTTTGGGCATAATTCAAGAGTAATACAAATACTAATTCCTTCACAAAAGTGTGTCCAACTGAATTTATTGTTCTCCTTTAAAAGGGAGAACAAAAATCCCAGACAAAGGATTTACTTTGCCAGTGGTTTAAAGAGGAGTGTAGTGTCCAAGCACAAAACATATCAGTAGAAAAACAATGGAAGTAAAAAAATCACAAGGAAACACATTTTGGAATGAGTTAAAAAAAAATGCAAAGGTATGTCAGGTTAAGAGTGAAATCAGAGCACCAGGTTTTCTTTTCAGCAAAAAAGTTTGGCTTCAAATGTGCTGAAGTCCTTGGGGAGCTGGTCTGATTTATGATTCAAAAGGGAAAGTTTATCAAAGCATTGAGATTGTTGTTACAGATGCTACAGAGTGCATAACAAAGGAAGCATTATTGTCAGAGTATGCTGAGTTGTTCACTTATGCAAGCTGACAGTGAGGCAGCATGTGGTTCCACAGCTCTGCCCTTACATACATTCAAGTAAATTCTCCTTTGTCCACACAGTTGAGCAGAATTTACATAAACTCTTTTTTCAATGTTACAAGCACTTTAGGTAATGAGTGTGACTGCAGACATGAGCAGATATTTAAATTCATACGGGCAATTTAGCACAAGGCCGGTCAACCAACAAGGCCGCTGAGAGTAAACCGAAAGTGACAAGATTTTAGGAGATAATAAAAACAAATGGAGAAAATCACTGTGATAGTTGGAACAGTTAGTGGAGCTGAAAAATGTCAAGTTTTCTTCTGAAGACCTGCACACTGTGCAGTTTGGCTAAAGCGGTGGAGGACAAAAGTGCATTTGGATAAAAGGAATAATGTCCTGAGATTCCACATAATATCATTTGGGAATAAAAAAAAGAGCACATTGTAGAAGCACCTCTGGTATTATTACCTGGAAAAGAAAAATGAAATCACTGCTTTAAGCATTAACATTGTGTAACTTCTGTTTCCCAAGTAAAAAAAAGGCACTTTTTGACCCAAGAACATGTGGAATGGTCATTTGGAGCAATGAAATCAGATTCTAGGCTGAGCTTAAAACTACAGTGAGGTTTCCCCAGAGGTTCCTTCTGGTACTTGAATGGCGTGGAAAGTTATTTAAAAGTTACAAGACATATAAAAAGGAAAGAGTTAAAAAATAAGAGCATTATAAAGGCAGAAAAGGTGATGTCAGTGAGCTAGCAGTGATAATGGAGAGGTCAATGCTGAGCTGCAGTCCACACCTTTAATGGGGACCCTGCAGACTTCGCTCGCTGTCAGAGTGTAAGGCACCCTTCACTGAACGCGTCAGGAAGAGGAGAGCTCACAGGTCAGTGGTGATGACAGGCGTGACCCCATGGGTGAGCAGAGTGGGTCCTAAATCCTGAGTAAGCAGATCCAGCTGGTGTAAGTATGTGGCGTACCGCCGGGTGTCGGCTGGGGGGCGGGGCAGATACAGGAAACGCACGGCAGGAGGTGGCATGGCCTGATCCAGGATCAGCTTATTGACAGCCACGAGGTAGTCATCGGAGACGCGCGTGGCGTTGCTCGGGAAGCTGTTGGAGTAATCTTCTTCGCTCTCCTCCTCGATGGCTCTGGCCTCCATCTCATCAGCGGTCAAGTCTGGAGACTTGGATGCCAGGTTCTTGTTGATTCCACTTTGCCGCTGCCAATGTAGCGCCACCACCTGGTCCCAGGGTACGGTTTTCACTTGAGCTTTAATTCTCAAATCTTTAAGGAGCTGGCCGAGCTTGGCCTCCGGGCCTTTGACGCTTCGCCCCTCCTCCACACACAGAAAGAGTCGCAGAGTAGCTTTGCGCCAGACTTTCACCATGTTGAGGATGCATGCTAGCTGAAGCAGGAACAGGGAGCAGGTGTCGACGTAGCTGCAGCTGTCCGGGCGCAGGAGGTTTACTGGCCAAACATCAACAAACACATCTCCTTTTGCTAGGGCAGAGGGAGGCGAAAGGATCCGAGCTTTATCAAAGTCATTGAAATATCGAGCAAGCACTACATTCTTGAGCATCTTCATGGCATCAGAAATAACAGAGACGTACTCCTGGGCGCCTAAAACCTTTCCATCCCCAAATTCACCATAATCTTGCCTGTCACTGGACCCCCGCAGGGAGGCAAAGCGGTGCAGAGGGGGCTGCTCAAGGTCCTGAGAAGGACTGAAGGGATCTGTGGACTCGGTGGAAGACATTGACGAATCAATCAGCTTATCTTTTGGAAGGCAGTCGTCATAGAAACCGAGGACCAAGGTGTTGGGGCGCATCCCACCTAGAAGAACAGGAGCAACAAGGAGAAACTAAACAATCAAACCGACTGGAAAAAGTCATTATAATTATTCATCATGACAGAATATGAAACTAAGTCAGTCAGCAACTTTAAACTCTCACACAACACAAACACGGTGTGCAGCTGCAGCTACACACGGCGACACTGGCAGCAGTACTGACCAAGTCCTGAGATGAAGAGTAGATGCTGGACGCCATGACGGACAGAATCTGCCAGAGTCAGGTTGACAAAAGCTTTGATGTTCAGATGGTCTACCAGGGACAGCCAGGAGTCATACTGAGCCTGCAAGGGGTCAGACGGTAAAGTGCCTGAACGAGAGAAAAA
Organism: Brachyrhaphis roseni; assembly: GCA_903066815.1. Taxonomy (NCBI): domain Eukaryota; kingdom Metazoa; phylum Chordata; class Actinopteri; order Cyprinodontiformes; family Poeciliidae; genus Brachyrhaphis; species Brachyrhaphis roseni. The sequence continues at coordinate 61,863 of CAEFZY010071508.1, forward strand.
CACACCAAAAAACAGACATGTGAGAATCAGGTACGATAGTCAGGACAGGAAAGGACAAGGTTTGTGCAAGTTTTAGTAACTTAAATGTAAAACAACTTAAAGAGCATAATGAGTTACACATTTTGCTCGATACATTGACACCAACATTGGTACCGGCTGATGTTAGACATTTTTTACCACATCTGTGTAAGTCAAATAAATGAAACTGGGCCGATAATAACATGTTTATTTCCACTTTGTTGATGTTTGTTTCTGATGACGCGCAGGATTGTGGGGGAGTTTAACAGAAGCAGAGAAGCAGAGCAGAAGTGTAGTGAAATATATATTAGTATATATCAGTTATCAGCCAAAATACCAATATCAATACTGGATATCCATATTGGCCCAAATCTTCTTTGCTAATTTTAGACCTCATGGGAATGATTGAAAGAACAACAAAACTTGTGAACTCAAGTAACTTACCAAATGAATATCTTTTAAAATAAATTCAACTCATTAACTAAAGATTGTGTTTTATCTCAGACATATATTTTTTATTAGGTCAAAAAGTTTTAACACCTTCCAATAGCAATTATAACAAGCTTCATTACAGTTTAATAGATAGTTTTAGTTACCTGAAATCCTGACTTCAGGCCAAACCCTATTAAATTGGAGATAGTTATAAATCACTAAAAAAGCTTTTGTTTTTGTCTTTCTAAAGACACTGCTAACAGGTCAGTTCAAGATGATAAGTCTTTCAGGGCTTCTCTATCAAGGAACTTCATTACTGTAAATTCCTATTTAGAGGGCCATTTTCCTGTCTTGTATTAAAAACTTTGTAGTTTTGTTAAAGCATATCGATACCACCTCAAAAAAGGGGGAATAGATACTTTAGCAAGGCGCTGTGCATATCTTTAGAGCAGTGGTTCTTAACCTGGGTTCGATCGAACCCTTAGGGTTCAATGAGTCGGTCTCTGGTTCAGTGGAGCCTCTGCCGCGGAGGTAAAGACACACTTGTGTAAAGTCGTGATGACACGCCCCACTTGGCCATCACTTGCTGCAGAGGATCATGTTACATTGCTTGGCCAATCAGTGCTGCGGGGAATTTAGTGCGCGCAGTATTCAACGGCTGTCGTAGTTGTACGTCGTGTGGTTTCTTTCTTAATATTTGAATCCATACTAAACATGTCGAGCAAAAAAAGAAGAAAATGAACAGACTTTGCTGTGAAAATGAACTTGCCAAGGTGAAGCTACTCCTATCTGAACTGGTCTCCTAAAAACAACAGCAGAAGTCACACTGATTTGCAGGTATGTAATTTGTGCAATGTTTTATTTTGGCCTTAAAAAAGTATTTTGTGGATTCAAAATGACAAAAAAACAAATTAAATTTAAAATTAAAAAAATAATTACGTTATTAAAAAAAATGGTAAATTCTTAAAAAAATATATCCAAATTTATTTTTAATTAGTAAAATAGTAAAAAAAAATATTTTTGGGGGCTGAAATTCTTTTATGGGGCCAAAATATTTTTTGGGGGCCAGAATAAAGTAATACTGTAATTTGCTGTGAGTTAATGGTTTTGTTCTTTGAACAAGGTGACGTTCATGCACGGCTCATTTTGTGCACCAACAAAAAAACATATACCTATGTCTTGAATTTGGAAAAAAAATTTTTTATTTATCACTAAAGAAGGGTTCGGTGAATGCGCATATGAAACTGATGGGTTCGGTACCTCAAAAAAGGTTAAGAACACTGCTTTAGAGTGTCCCTTGCAACATCTTAATGCTGTTAGGGTTGCCATTTGTGCCAATATTTTCACAACACAGGAAAATGGCTGCAAATGTGGGGATTTCCTGAAACTTTACAAGCCCCTCTTCCCTTTTCACCACCACAACTGATTGCCAATCAGAAGGGAGAAGACCGATGCTGCATGCAGGTACAACTGTAATCACAACACAAACGACACAAAGGGCTTATGCAGTAGATGACCTTCAGAAGACATCTACTACTGAAGGTCATCTATTGATGACCTTCAGTAGATGGTCATCAATAGATGACCATCTATTGAAATTGTGACGTAGATGTTACGTCTTCTTTCTTTTTTTAAATGTTGATGTTACGTCCTCTTTCTTTTTTTGTTTGCAAAAATGTGCATTTGCAGTGCTTTTAGCAGAGAAGTGCTTTTTTCCACTTAACATTAGCAACTGATTGCCTTCCATTTGCATGTTTTGCTTACTTTGCAGTTAGATATTTTTACAGAAGGATGACCAGTTGATCTTACATACGTACATACATGTTTATATATTAAAGGTAAAGGTAATTTTATTTATATAGAACATTTTCTGCAACAAGGCAATACAAAGTGCTTTACAGGAATTAAAAGGAAATACAAACAGAAAGAGCAAAAAAAAAAAGAAAAAAAAAGAAAAAGAATCTAATGTTGATCTAAAGGATGTAAACTAAGTGCTCGTGTTCAGGGTTGCTAAGAATGCTCTGCTCTAATTCCATTTCTGGGTTGGAAGAACAGGAGTCTAAAAAGTAGTCTAGATCCAAAAGTGTTTCTGCATCTAAATAGTGAGCACTCTACAGTTTCTGAAAAAATAAGCTAAAGAGTGACTAATCTAATTCCTTTTCTGGGTTAAAAGTGAGTACTCCACAGTTTCTAAATAACTGATAATAATCTAAAGATAATTAGATAAGTAGTTAAATTCTAAGTTTGTTCTAAGTCTTTTTCTGGGTTAAAAGTGAGTAGTCACAGTTTCTAACAAGTAGTAATATAAAAAGTAACTAAGTAGTGACTGTTCCTGTATTTCTGGATTCTAAGTTTGTTGTAATTCTAATTCATTTTCTGGGCTGTAGCACTATGAGTCTCTGCATAAAAGTTATCTAGGAAGTATAATGTTGATCTAAATTGTGCGTACTCCACAATTTCTGATATTACTAATAAACTAACATAATCTAAAATAATCTATTAGAGTTTATAAAAACAGATGGGTAAAACAAAGTGTTTCCAGATCTGAATAAAATATAGATTTCTAGTGTGTATTACCAAATAAACCCAAAGATACCGGGATACAAAGTGAAAAACTCCATAGCTGACATAAAATATGAGGCAGAGGGAGACAAAGATGTGAGACAAGATGCTGAAAGGTGAGAGTGAGGGAAGAAAGAGAGACAAAGACCCAACTCCAGATGACAGCGCAGACAGAATGGACAGAGCAAAGATGCAGCGAGACACAACAGGGAGGTGGGTAATCTATCACTCCCAAAAAAGCAACTGTAGGTGCTTGGGAAAATTTCAAAGCCAGTGTCTTTGGGACTCTTGGTGTGATTGTTGCAAATTATAGGCATGTACTCTTCTCAGGTTTACAGCAAATAGCTGCTAGACAAACTGAATAAACAGATTGTAAAATTTTCCAGGAGTGTAATGAGAATGTCGGAGCAAGAAATTCCTCTTTCCTGTTATTGCCTAAATTAATGGATTCATCAGAAGTGGTTCATCAGAACCAGACAAGGGCTCTTTTGCAGCAAATGAACATTTAGATTTTTTTCCCCTGCTAACCAATACTTAAAAGAATTCAGATTGAGAAGGTTTCATTAAGAGCGGCTTCCTTCTTTTCCTCTGCAGAGAATGTCGGAACAAAAAATTCTTCTCTCCTGTTATTGCCTAAATGAATGGATTCTTTGTATAAAGACCAAGTGGTTCATCAGAACCAGACAAGGGCTCTTTTGTGGCAAGTAAACATTTTTTTCCCGCTGTCCAACACTTAAAGAGAATTCAGATTGAGGAGATTTCACTCAGAGCGGCTTCCTTCTTCCCCTCTGCTCTACCCACAAACCCCTTACATGTTCTCCAAAGACAAAGAAAAGGTCCAACAACGACCCTGCTACTTGAAATAATTCAGAACACTGCCGTCATGACAGAGAAAGCTGATTCTCCAGTGGTTCTCCAGTATATACAGCTCTCACAATAAGACAGTAGAGGGTCAGTCAATGTCATGAAGAAGCAGCAAGTTTTCTATTCAACGGTGTGTGCTGAAAGGTGTGAAACTCTGCAATCCTTTTATTCAGACATGCCACTCAAAGCTTAAAGGTGACCTATTATGCTTCCTTGAACAGGGTAGAATAGGTCTATGTGCTATGTAAAACATGTTCATTACATTTTCTGCATAAATTCATTTTTAGATAATGAGATTTCAGTCTCAGTTTTGCCTATTTTGAACTCCCGTCAGAATGAGTTTTAGGATCTCTTGTCACTTTAAATCCAAATAAGCTGTTGGTGGCCACTCCATCCCCAACTCAGCGTTTACACTCGCGCATGAAATTGTTGCAAACAGATGGGCAATTATTCATCTGCACATCTTTGAAAAACATTAGTAGAGCTTCCTACACAACCAACAAGAATGCAGCAAGTGGTTTATGGATGATGAGTCAACAACAAAACAGTTGTCTTTTCCAGCAGCCATTATACAGCACATAGAGCAGTAAAATCAGCTGATCAAACTTGCAGGAGCTCCACTTGGGTTGCTAGGTGACGGGCTGGGCTTTGCTGGGGTTGCTAGTTGATGGGCTCGTCTTCGGTGGGGTTGCTAAGTGAGGAGCAGTGTCTGCTCATTAGTGACACGTCACCAACCAAAAAAACATTAACTTACATCTAAAAATCAGCTGGCTGTTTTTTTAAGCACCTGGGTTGATTTGAGAAGCAGTAGTAACCCAAATGGAAGTACAATGACATACAAAATGTGAATTTTACATAATACATCCCCTTTAAACAACCTTTACTTTTAGTGGATTTTTCTCAGAGCAGAAAGTAAAGTAGCTAGGGTATTTTCTTACTGAGGTCTCCTAGCTGGACATGTCCCAGCACATAGAGGCCGCTCTTCTTGATGTCATTGATAAAAGTGATGAGGCCCACGCTGCTGCGAGGGTTGGAAACCATGAGGAGGATCTGAGGCCTCCAGAACTTGATGTGGTCTTTCCTGACATCCAGCATCAGAAGGTATTTGCGTACCTGTAGCAGGAAAAAATTGGTTAGAAAATGATTTTATCTCAACCAGTTATCCTAAATGCTTAAATAAGTTAAGTGGTTTCAATCATATGGGATAAGCATAGGTTACATTGACTAGCCAAGTACACGTCATCGTATGACTAATGAAGATAACCAGTGACTGATTTGTCAGTCATACACATACCATTTTTTTTATCTTCCATTTGTATTTGTACTTGGTGTAAACATATTTCATTCAGCTAATATTTTTTTGCAGTTATGCGCTTTATTTTGGTAAAACATATTCAGAAATTTTACGTGAGTAAAGGCCCTGGGAGAAGATATATGAGTCTGTTTAGCACCTTTTAACCTTTTATGAAGACTAAATTTATAAAAACCACAAGTCCAGTTCAACATGAATTTGAAATAGCTGGAAATTCAAAACGCAGTAAAGTGTCCCAGTTAGTCAAAAAACAAAACAAAACAAAACAAAACAAAAATGTTAACGGGTAATATGCTAAAATTTGCGATGTGACAAATCTAAGACAAAATACCATGCAAGAATAAATTTCTGAACTCCCTTCACCCCCCCCCACAAACAAACAAAAACAACAACAAAAAAAATGAAATATAAAACTTTACTATACATCACTTTATCATTAGGCTTTTAGTCTCCAGACATGGAAAATGGCCAAAAAGTCTATTTTTTCCAAACTATATGAACTCTGATCAGTATGCTTACTGTTGGAGGAGAATCAATGAACTATATCCATGTGGGATTAAATACTAAAACAAAAATCTAAAATGAATTTATGCCAATCTTGGGAAGCCTTTTGCTTTATTTGAAGCTGCATTATAAAAGTGTGACTCTGGAAGAAAAGTCCAGCTGATTGAGAATTTGATCCTACTGGGGACTTCTGACCTTTTTGAGTTCTGCTAATAAAACCTGAAGTTACTGGAAAGTTGTGGAGAGTTTCATTTCTCAGAAGAAACCAGCAGAGAGGTGATGTGAACAAAGACAACTTGGGATGAGTCACCCAGTGATCTCGCATTTAGATGAGTGGGACAGGGATACAGCCTCAAGTGCTTCCCACCAATTAAAGAGCTCACACTTTTTTGGCCGGAGGAAACCTCTACGCAGGAAGAACACCACGTGAAATGGTAAAAACACTTGAAAATGATTTTATTAGAAAAACACATTCAGGGTATGTTTTATTGTCTTGGGGTGGTGCTGGAACTTTGTTAAAAAAATTGTTTTTGAGCAGGAGCTTCGCTTTAGGATTCAGCCTGAAAAAATAGACAAGAAATCATTCCGATAATGTCTAAGCAATGCAAGTTCAGCTCAATCTCCCGAAACTGCAAGTTAATGTGTGTCCGCGTGACTATCAATCAAAAACCAAGATACAAACACCATTATTACCATCATAATCTCCCCAACTGTAAAAGACAAAAAGACAAGGTCCCAGCAGCAAAGTCTGACTGCCTCCACTCAGCTAATCATCTGTCTCCCTTTATCTCTGTTTCCCTGTCTTCTCATCCATCAGACTATCATCATTTCACTGCTGCTTCTATCTCATCCATCACTTAGTTTTTCAATCATTCATTCCCTGCTTAAATTCTGCTCCCACCTTCTCTCCCTGTGATACAATCAGCACTTCTTGCCTCCATTTTGTCTTTTTATTCCCTCCTAAAAGCAGCTGTCGACCGCCTACTATCTAGTTGCCTTTCTTTGTTGTTATGTACTAATGTGCTTTTCATCCCCATCTCAATGTCACACTGGTGGCACTCCAATACACCGGCTACTGCTGGAGGGTGCAACTGTATGCATGTGGCACAGTATACATGCACAGATGGGGTCTTTAGCTCAGCCTATCATTTGTATTATTTTTATCAAAGTGGGCTTCTTGCTAGAGGCATGTTTAGAACCCACTTCCACTGAATGATGAGAAGTGGGGGCGGTGAAATGAGAAGGCCCATTTGTAAAATGAATATAAGATGTTAAGACATAGATTTAAAGTTCATAGAAATGATTAATTACCTAATAAACATATTAAACCCAATACAGGAGCCATATTTATGTTGTGTACTCAGGGTGCTAAATGAATGCCACATAATGTAGCTTATCTCAACATGCCTTAAATCAGCTAATAACTTCTATTTGTTACCGTCTACGGATTGAGACCAACACTGACTAGAAAACTGGTGTCTTTTAATACCGAGGTTCTGGTCCAGTGGCACCAGAATTTGAAGGATTTGTCTGTATTTCAAAAGGAACTTCACAGTTTCCACTTATGATCAATGATTTATTGGCTGTTGATAAAAATGGCTGCCCATCCTGAACTTGGTTTGGTTTGAGATTTCTTCCTAATAAAGTTATTCCTCTTCACTGACCCCCTGACCTTTCCTTCCGAATGGTGGGAATAGCATTGAAATCAAGGTTTGAATCCAAAGTTTCCTTTGAAATTTTTTATGGGAGATGTACTAAAACAAAACTCGTCTAGTGATAAAAACAATTTTTAGCTTGGTTGACCCAAATATTAGATACTTTTCCAATTAGTAAAAGAAAACACCAAAATTAAACTTGGGCTGCAACTAACAATTATTTTAGTAATTAATCATTCTGGCGATTAATCTAAAATACATTTTGGCACATTCAGAAGAATTTTTATTTAACCCATTAACCTTTTTTATACAATATTAGAAATAAATTAAAAGATGCAAATAAATGATTCAAGTCCTATAAGAAAACAAACAGTTCATTTTATTGACATGATATTACTGTTTTGCATGCTTGATTGTAGCAAAGGCTGCATCTGCAGCTAAAAAAAATACTTCTTGTCAATAGATAAAAAGCACTGTCTTAAAACAGCTTTACAGCCTGAAGTTTAATTTTACTATATTCTATACGACCCATTAAACTGCTCTGCTGCTGCTATTACATGGTGGCAAAAAGACCTCTGTCTTAGTCTTGTCTGCATTTTTGAAGCCATGCAGGTGGTCAAACAGACAGCTCTGCCTGATTGTGTGATTTTATAGAATATCAAAAACAACTTTGTATGAACAGCACGAGATTTGTCATGTTTTGTTTTGATTGAATTGATTCCTTGTGGACAAATCTCCTATTTACAGTTAGAGCAACAATCAAACACAGAGATCCCAATCAGAGGTCAGTGTTAAAGTCTGCACACCAATTTGTTACATTATTCAAGAGGAAACCATTTTTTCTTTACTGATGCTGCCACCACCTATGATCCATACATCATTGTTCTCCATTGTTACTCTAAGGTATATGTTAACTTTATGTCAGGCTTGTCTAAAATCTACAATAAAAAAAAAAACAAATGCTTCTTAAAGATTCTCAAAGAACAAACTGACCACTTTTCTTCACATTCTTCTTCTACTGCTCTCCAGTTTTCATTATTTGTTGTTATTTCGACTGTTAAATTTATATTTTCTCTCAGTTTTTTTCTCTCCATAGAAGCTGCACCTGGTCTAATGTTGGCTGTCGTGCCTTTTCTGGAGGAAGGCATCGGCTGAGCTAATGCTGCCAACAATTAAGCACTCTCCCTCTCCAACTATTAACATTTTACTTTTTATTAACATAGAAAGTACCCTTATATAGTTGTTCTGTTTCTTTTTTGAGCATTCTGCTCTGTCTTCTGAAACCCACAGTCGGTTGTGGTAGATGGCAGCTTGCACTGAGTCAGGTTCTGCTGCGTTTTCTTAGAAAACTTTTTAAAGTAATTTGAAAAACAAACTGAGCTTAATGCACTGTTTGATAGCGAGGATCAATTGGGAATGTACGTGTGGTTCAATTAACCTGATCTATCTCTGTGGTTATGCTGCCTTTGATTTAAGCTGGTCTCTCCAACCTGCTGCTCTTTGGATCATCCACATTGACTCTTGAGAAAGAACCAACTAATGAAGCCATAATAACAAATACAGGTTTTAGCAGTTTATTTTTATATAATACAGTAATTGCAGTTGATTTCCAAAACAGAATGACAATTAAATTACCAGAAACATTTTTCAAGACTTATTTTTCTAGTCATTTGATTGGAATGTATGTGCTTTTTAACGTCACTTTCCTCAACACCCAATAGAATAAAATGCATTAAAGTCTTTGCAAAAGTTTAATATTTTTGAAACATAATAGAAATAAAATTGTTGTTCTTATGCTGACGGAGGACTTACTGACCACTTTTCTCCATTCCCTTGTCATTACAGTCTTTTCTTTCTATTTATACTGCTGTAATGATTTTCAATTTTCCCGTATTAGAAATGAGAATAAAAAGACTTCTGGACCCGTGACTTCTGTTTGTGTTTCTCTCATGTCTGAGCTGGTCAAGGGAGTGGGCTGCTATGCTAACATATGTTCTGTTAAAGGTAGTTGTTCTTCTCCAGTCTAAATCTAGTTTGATAAGAATTAAAGTGCATGGAAGAAAGAGTCGAAGCAATCAAACCTTGAAAAACTTAACTGATTGCTGTTTTACAAGCTGCTAAAGCTGGATATATTGCACCTGTACTGAATCATCTGGAATGAATCTGATTCTATATTTTAATATGAAGGGGATCTGCGCAATGGATTAAGATGGATTTCACTGTGAAAGACCAGAAAAACTGACCAGAAAAATGTAATATTTCTTAAAAAGTGACTGCACTTTAATTACTTTAATTTATTTATCTCTATATCTGATAATGATTTTGAGGAATTGATCATGTATCCATCTATTAAATTTGCACTGCTGAACAAAGTTTGTTGTTGGGGCTACTGTGTCAAGATGAAGAAAAACCATAAGAGGGAGGGGTTGTGAGAAGTACAGGAAAAGAAAATCATGTTAGGAAAAGCACAATAAGTTAAGTAACTGTAATAATGTTCTGTCTCTTGACAAGCTGCTGGAAAACCCAGCCAACATCCCCCTCCCTGCCTGTAACCCCCAGCCTGCAGCATTGGCAACGGCTCCCCTCGGCTGCAGGCCCTTCTGACAACATTGGCCCCTCTTCTTGAAAACAGGCAACAGAGGACACAGCGAGCTGAATGATGGAGAGCGTGTGTTTGTGCCATAAATGTAGAGAGCTTTACTGAGGGAATAGATGCAGATGTGTGTGTTTGTGTGCTTTTCTGTCTGGTAAGCCTGATATAAACTTGATAGATGCCGGCTGTAGGAATGACAAGCCTTAATGTGTATGGTAGAGAAAAATAAAAAAGCAGAGGGAGAATGCTTGTGTGTAATTCTGCTAAATGTAAAACGATTGGGAGGGGCAGTGGAGAGTGAGACTGCGTGCGTGTGTGTGTATACGGGCATCTATAAAACTGATAGAACGATTGCTTGGCAGAGGTACAGGATCGTGTAAAGCGGAGGGGATGAGATTTTAGTTGCTATAGAAATGACAAGCAGTATTGAGAGCGTGTCTGCGTTTGTAGGGGTGTCTGCGTGTGTGTGTGTGTGTTTGTCAGACCTGGTGGAAAATGAGAGCCTGGCTGATGTATCCCCAGCTGGACGTGGGGCTGAGGTAGTGAATCAGCAGGAGGAGGAGCAGCATGAAGGCAATGCTAGCTGAGGCGTAGATGGCGTTGATGAGGAACATCATGATGGCACAACCGACGATGCCCAGTATGCAGGTATGCCAGGTGAAGTAACGAAACGTGGGCCTGAGAGAGAAATAAGAGGGATGGAGGTAAATCTCATAGTAGAAGTTGGAGAAAATTGAAAATGAATAAACAGGAGGGTAGAAATGCCGGCCTTTGATATTTGAAAATATCTCCATGAAGAAGAGCACAGTGGGGAAAAAATAAACAAAACAAAAAACTTGCATTTTAGAGACTTTTTTCAATGCAAAATACCCCAGAGGATATTTATGTCTCTGGTCTCCAATTTAGTTTAGGTGCTTTCATTTTGAAATTAATTATTTGATAAGTATGTTTAGGATGAAATTTCAGCAAATCATCTTGTTTTTGTTTCAGACACAGGAATAAGAAGTGAACTAGAACTTGTTGGTCACATCACTTGCCAGCTGTAATGCACTTTAATATGCTCCTCTTAGTAAATGAGATTTATTTACAAGAACAAACTTTTGTCCTTGTGCTTTAGATAGTAATTGCTCAAAAAAACATTTTAATTAAATAAAGTAGACGTTTAATGGGACATCTTAAATAGAGGTGCACCAAGACATCAGTTGATGACCGGAACGGGACAATTTACAGCACGGCCTGTCCTGTTGGGTGAAAGACCTATTGGACAAATGACTGACATCTTTTGGATGGAGTTGTTTAATTACTAAATATTTTTGTGGATATGTATTATGATGCACATTAAAGCCAAGTTTAATGTGTAGATTACATATAAGAGTTGGTAGCTGGATGTGGACATTATGGAAATCAGTGGGGAACTTGTTACTGCTGGGGAAATATGTTGGCATCTGCTGAGCAAGAGCATTTCCAGACTGTCAATATTTAGTCACATTTTGTTACAAGTTTCAAAACTTGGAAATATGGCTTGATGGGTTTTTTAAATTATTATTATTTTTTTTAACTATCCAAAATATTAGGTACAAACAACACAAGGGAGCAAAAATCTATGAGAAAAGGAACTTCATAGTTTACCCTACAGAAGTGTAGTTGTATCATTATTTACCATTAATAAATTTGTTTTTTACATTTAGAAAACTTTTACAGAGGCAGAATAATATTAGGGAAACATAAAATTGCAATTTTGTTTAATATTTTAATGAAATGGCCTGCATCAGCTTCACTACTCTTCTCCACATCCCACCAAGCCCCCACAACTCTTCCTAAGTTTATGATCTTGGTCGCTAAGAGGTTATTTTCCTTTTTTATTGACTTAGGATCAAAACAAGTGTGGCATTAATGCGAAGACTAGATCAATTAAACCCAAAGCGATGCAGATAATTAGCCACTGCTTGCAGTTGTAGCTTTCTTAGCGTTTGTGTGCAGAAGCCTATAATTAGGAAAACAAAGATCCGCTCATCTCACATTCTAGGAACTAGATGGAGGTGTGGGATACACATTGGATGGAAACTGAACATTTTTACTGGATCATGTAATTGACCCCAATTTTCCTGCAGCACCTGAAGGCATGTAGATGAACAGCCGTAAAAATAGAAGGAGCTTTAATTACACACCTCAACTGAAACATGGTGGGTGCTTCCTCCATAGATCAATACACATTATTTGACTGAGAGGCAAAAATGAACAATCAATAAACATGAAACTGAAGCAATGCGTAGCTCTAAGCAGAGAAGAGAGAACTGAGAACACAAAGATGTTAAAACAGTTGGAGCGTGAAGGGATTGACAGATGAGACCAATGAAAACCTGGGTGGATTTAAATTTATAAACCTGAAAATGGATATTTTGAAAGCTCACAGATGGTGAAAGGTAATTTCTTGTAATGGGCTTGAAATAAACTCCCTCTGTAAAACAGGCAGTAATTGTACCCTAACATCATCATATGCCAGGCAAGTCCAGATTAAAATATCGGAAAAAATACTGAAAAAGTATTTAATAGAAAATTCAGTATCGTATGCAGAAAACCTTTTATGATCGACACAAATTGTAATAAAGTATTGGCCTATAAAATTTAGAAAATTAATGAGAAATGATGTTCCTCCCTTATGATAAAAAAGCATAGGAGAGTCTGCTTGTCCTTCAATTGACCAATAAAGTTCAGTGATCACAGAAGGTCATTCAAGGACGTTGTAGTTAAAATAGTTTCTCAACTGAGATATCCAATGCCAGATGAGGCTGTAGCATCGGGTTACTGTCTAACATCTTGTAAACAACATTCAGCCACAACTGTCCATTAATCAAATATGAATAATTACATTTACTGACAGATTCGGTTGGTGACAAATGAGACCAAAATAAAATTTGTTTACTTGATCAATCATCCACACCCCTCCTTATGAGGTGAAAGCTGATAAATTTTGTCCAATAGTCTGATTTATGAATCAATAGCACAATACTGGCATTTCCTTTAGGCTCTATTGTATTTGGTGTTTAGCAGAAATTAAAGACTCCACCAACAGTAAATCAAAATGTTAAAGATTGGGGACAAAATGGCCAATAGCAAATAAGTGCTGCTTTTGGCTCATGGCCTAATTGTCCTGAAGACAATCTGGTCATGTGTATTTCATTAAATAGCCTAAATGGGACATTAGCTGTACAACAACCTTCATAGGATGACAGCAACAATGGCAATATCAGAAAAAGTTCAGCAAAGAAAAAGTTCTCTCTACCTACATAGTATGTCTTATTTAACATGCAATAATAATTATAGACAATGATGAAAATGATTAATCTTTGTGATAAAAATGTTGGACAATCACAATCCCCATCACTATTGCAATATTCAGTCATAATTTGGAATTTAATGCTTTCTGAATGTGCAACATTGGGATAACCACTAAGACAAGGTTCTCCAACATTGTTTGCTTTCCATTAACATTGTACCTGAAAAACTACTATATTACTATTGTATAAAGGAAAACTTTAGACAGGGCTCCACTCTGGTAGAGATTTTTAGCCCATCCTTGTTTGTTCTGGCTGTTGAACAATAGTCTTGAAACTTTACTTTTATTTCCCCTTGACTTGATCACTTAACGCAACCGTTGGCCACCATTTTCCAATCTCCCCCTATCCGTCCCATCTGAGAGTGGAATTAATTACAGTAAAAGCCTGCCCACCTGGTAAACCATCCCCCACTCATCCTTTTAGTCTCTGCAGGAACCGTTGCTGCTGATCAGAAGGGCTCCACTTAGCCACCTCCCCATCTCCCATCTTGCTTGCTCTCCCGCGACTGATGTCACTTAGCTGACACAGCAAAATCACCCTAGACGAAAAGACTTGCCACAGATCAAGTCCTTGGAGATATAAAAAGGAGGAGCAGCTAAGATGGAGAGTGGAGAGCTAGCTTGCAGCCAAAAAAAATACGTCATATCAGAAGAAAAAGTGGGGACAGACACACATCCAGGGGAATACTGCCAGGAGATGCCACATTCTATAAGTGAGAGGTCTGAGTATGTGAGACATTACGTCAGGCTGCCTCTAACATCAGGGAGGGACCAGCTTAGACCGATTTGACCTTAAGAAATCTGTACTTAATTGATATTGGATCAACCCGGTAAATTACAACTATTTCTCCTCATTAGGGCTGTATGAAGGAGAGTGTGACTTAAAGTCGGAGTTTACTTTCAAGTTTGGATGGGGCAAAAGTAAAGATTCTCTCAAGTGTTGTATTTAAAGTGCCTGGAGAAGTTTAGCTAAGATTTCAAGTTGTGAACCTAAATTTCAGAGTGCTTTCTCAGTACAACTTATTAAAATATAGCCTCAAGGTTCAAGGCAGTTTAAGGACCCAAACCTGAAAAAAAATATTAAAGGAGGCAGTTTAATGGTCACTCTGAAATTTCAAGTATGGCATTGATCACGGTTTCTTGTAAGCCAGAAAAGAGGAAAAAAAGGTAATCAATGACAATTGATGGACAAAAAATAAAAAAGCCGTTTCAAATGTGGGTATTTCAGATTTTCTAAAGTGCCATTTTGTTGAGACTGAAAGTATTTTAAGATGAGTGAAACTATTTTTGTTGCCATTAGCTTTAAAACTAATCTCCCTTTAATCAGGATGAATGTTGTGTCCAGTTTAAACGTAAAGTTGTTGGATTTTGAGTAGTCAGTTTGAAATAAAATAAGAAGAAACAAGAATGCCAACTGAAGTCAGAGCTAGGACTATTGTCTCTGTCACAGAAGTCACTCAAATCCAAATTTTAACTTCTAATATGGCTGCTGTACATAGAAAACAAAGTGTGTCCAAATTCAGGGGTTGCATACTTCGAAAGCCAGTTACATCACATCAACGCAATGAACGCTGTCTAAATCCGAAGATTAATACAAATGCGATTGAAATCTAATATTAATATCTAGCGGTACAAAAATTTTAACTTTGAAGAAGTTGTGCTGTTTGGCTTTTGTCATTGATGTAGATTTGTTTTAATAAAATTTTTAATACATAAAACAAGCTGAAAACCAGACAACCCATAAATGAAATTAAAAACAACAAAAAAAAAAAAAAACTAAGTCACAAATGGGGATTGCCAGCAGGTGTATTTTAATGGTCCGACTATGTAAAGCTATATAAAGAACATCTATTCTCAATTTGTCAAGTCTCTCAGACATTGCTATTTGTCTGTCTCAAGGTCACAGCATTTGCTTTTTTTTATTATTGTTTTTTGGCTTCAGCAAATATTCTCTGACACTTGTGTATTAAATCTTGGCCAGTGACTGTGTAACATAGTGTTTATTTGTGTTTTTCATAGTGAATATTCAAGTGGGTTTGAGTCTGTAGTCCAAGTGGCCACAGAAGCAGGACATAAAGCACCCTCTGAGCAACACTTCCTGTAGCTGGAAGTACCAGAGATAAAGATGCAGCCAATACCAGTCACTGTACACAAGACACACTCACAAAAGATAAAAATACAAACATTCTTAAGATGAGAACGTTCAACCACACACTTCTCGGAAAAAAGAAAATTTCACTATGATGACAGACAAAACACTCTCCAAAGTTACCGCTCTCTTGTTGGAAACACACATACACACACAAACACACTTAACAAGCAGGCATCTTTTCCGCTACATCATAATTTCAGCCCCTTCCCTCCCCTACACAGCAGCAAATTCAAGGGAAAGGGAAATATTTCTGCTAAATTAGTTATGCTAATTACAGAGCAGCTCTCAGGGGGAGAGAAAGCGCTAAATGGCTTTTAATTCTTTTCGCCTGGAAAGAGATGTGGGAAAGCGCCAGACAGAGAACAGAGAGAAAAGAGCACACACCAAAAATGTGAGGAGAAAAAAAGAAAAATTAAACCAATAAACACAAACAACTGGCATTAAAATTAGTCTGGTGGCACAGCAACAGTGAACTAACTGAATTAACAACTCAGGGGAGAAGGCCCAAAATAGGCAAGCGTCCAGACAACAAGTCTTCTTATCGGCTCTGGGAGCCCCGGGGCCGCTGGCCAACAGGGAGGGGACAGTAGAAAAAGTTAGAGGGCTAACTTTGTGTCAGGCTTTGCCAGCGGTCACATACTGATAATGAGGCCTGAGCCGATAGTACGCAGTTCTGTACATCCAAAGCACCAAAGCAAATAATGGCTTTATTTTCTCAAACTCACTTAGAAGTGTTTTACTGTTGGAGAAAACTATTATTTCTTGGCAGTCTGGTTCTGATCGTTTGTGATAATAGAAGTTACTCTAACTTTAGAGACTAAAGCAAAATCTTTTAACTTTGCAGAAAAACTAATCCCCCACGAACATTTCAGGTATAAATGCCTGGGTGTTTGTTTTTCATAAAGATGGGTAGATATCAGGGAATATTTTCTCTTCAATACAGAATAAACAACTCATTTCATGACAGTATGAGGGCAGGATTTCAAGAGACAAGTGTGTATACTGCAGTTCTTACAGTAATACTGAGGTGATCCTAATGGCAGAACGGTATTGAGAATGTCGTTTTTGGGTTTTACAAAGAGAAAAAAATTGAAGAAATCTAAAACTGTATTTTAAAATGTGTAATGCTTAAGTAAAAGCAGTCGAGATACATGCACCAATAGAAAACTCAGAATCAGATGCTCACAGCTAATACTTAGCCAGTAGCAGTATCCTCACAACAAAAATGAATTCACCTTAAAAATACCTTAAATGGGCATGCTGTGGTGGCGTAGGGGTTAGTGCGACCCACATTTGGAGGCCTTGAGTCCTCGACGCGGCCGTCGCAGGTTCGACTCCCGGACCCGACGACATTTACCGCATGTCTTCCCCCCTCTCCTTACCCCCTTCCTGTCAGCCTACTGTTAAATAAGGGACACTAGAGCCCACAAAAAAAATCCCCCTGGAGGGGGGCTTTTTACCTTAAATACCTTAAATACTGAACTGCAGAGCTATATAAAAAGGGTAAAGGGCAAATTGAGTGAATATATAGTGCCTTTTAACTCCTTAAATAGATTTACACCACAGCAACATTCACCCTCAATAACTCATACTCACTAGTATTGTAACCTTGAGAGAGAAAGCAGACCAATATAAGTAATGCTATTATTTACTTTTTGCTCTTTTTGCAGTGTAACTTTTAATAGCTTGTTCCTAAAATGATCACTGATTTTGTTCCAAAATAAAGTGTACGATATTCTTCCTTGATATTCGATCCAATTCTTAGTAGATAATTAAGTGTGAATACATAGATAAGGAGTATAGTTTGACTAAATGTACAAATCACAGTTAATAATAAATGTCCTTTTGTCACTACTTTTACAGATTCAGACCAGAAATTTTACTTGGGGCCCCTCTGGTGGCCCCAATTCTGGCCTCCTAGTGCTGCTTCTTTTAAACTGTTTGTTGATCTTTTAATTTTGTATTATTCATGATGTTTATGGAGTGTTGTATGAATTCATAATTAATACAAGAAAACGTGTTTTATCACTATCAGAAGATAAATGAAGAAAAATCCATGTATAATGAGCTTCAAAAGACAGACCAGTGACTCCTGTTCTGATATTACCAGACGTGGAAATCTGACAATGAGAATAATTAGGCTCATGAACCATCCATTACATATGACCAGATTTATAGGTCATTTCTTTGTTCAATGACAGTCATTCTGGCATGTTATTTTGTTAGTGTGAGGACTGAAACCATTGTTATTAGGGCATCCGTGCGTATTCAATGCTCCAGCCCTGTTTCACTGCTTCAGGAATACATCAGAATAAGGCATTTACTGAACTGTCAGCCTAGTTCATTCATGCAGAACCGGCATGGCTGTACTTTCACTAATCCAATAAAAAAATTTGACAATGCACCTGAACTGCCATTTCATCATGAAATAATTCAAAAGAGCCAGACAAAATTGGTTCTGCTGCATTACACCACTGGATGCTCCTACAGTTGTGCAATGTAAATATGACCATCTTTAGTATGCAGGCACACAGACACACAAGTAGTAAAGCACAGTGGAAGACAGAGTCATAACAATCTATTCATTTTTCATGTTCAACATCGTTTAAAGAAATTTCAACAGAAGTTAGTTATTTCATTTAGCATTTGCTCTGGAAGCTGAAAACAAAACAGTTTTTTTAATAGCTTTTAAGAAAATAGACACTGCAGGAGAAATTGTATAGCAGTTTTGGACCACACTTCTGAAAGGGATATTGCAATAACTAATCAAAAATGATGAGCTTCTTTATATTTGCCAAGTGGAAATGTTTACTTTAGAAAAACCAGAACATACCAACCAAAAATAATTCTTATGTCTTAGTTTATCTGTATATTTGGCATCCTTTTTTCTCAGAAGTTAATTAAGCCAGGAGGTGGCATTGGAAACATCTTACAGGTGAGTCTTTCCCATCAGGTAAGTTATTAAATTCCTAACCTTCTCTACTTGGATTCGGATGATTGGTTGGTGATCAGATTTGAAACATTACCCTTTGCATTAATGTAGACTTAAAAATGACAATTTTAAACAGAAACATTTAAAAATGTATGCTTTATATAAATTTGCCTTGACTGAGGTTTAATGGACACACCACACTTGTGAAATTGTGTTTTTTCTGATATTAGCTGAATATCTTAAAAGTTTTGTGCATTTGTAATGGAAACGCATGTACTATAGACAGTGATAATATAAAAGGTGTTGATGTTTTCTCCTGATATAATGCAACTGAAGATAATAATGAGAGAAATAAACACCTTGAAAACTGTAAAGCTACAGATAAAGCTCCAGACCAGATGGACCAACATGAACACCATGATGGTGACCCCAAATTTGCTGAATAAATCACAATCAATCAATTTGTGATAATTTGATAACTCTGATTGGGAAGATCATAACATCATAATATCAAGGCTCTGTTGGAGGGTCTGCCAGCTAAACATGGTGACATATTACTGCACATTAAATCAATATGCTTTATGTAACTTTTTGGATAAAAGCTATTGGTTTATAAAATAACACTAAGTGGATGCTTGACCTCACATTTTTTAACAGTCATCACTTGGAAGCTGAGTCATCTGAAAATTTTCACTGATATGGATAGTTTTTTCAGTTTATTAAAAGCTCATTTAAACATTTGTGAAACATTTATAACATGCTCATTTTAAAACTGTAAATAGAATGTACATGTGAAAATACATAAACAGAATCAATGAATGTATGTTGTAATACTGTTTTCTATCTGGGTAAATTATTTCTGTGAAGAATAATCACAATTTGATCAGAAAATCTCTTCAAACATATTAATAATAATTGATAATCACTATTATTGAGTGTGACTCATGTAGCTTGTTGCTATTCTAAATGTTTGTATTTAACAAGTAGTCCTTCGTATTGTTTAGGATCCTTTAAGCATCTCCCTATTTCAAGAAGATCATTTGAGCTGCAGTCTGCTGATGTGTCTGCGATAACAGAAGCTTAAGTGTCGTTAACATGCACTGCAACTCATTTCTGAGTATTGCCACAGAAGAATATCTAACTCTTAAACCAGCACTGGATGCAATTTGTCAGAACAATAAAGCAACATGTGATGTTTATACTATTTCATTCCTCCATTGCAAATAAAATTCAAGTGGTTTAAATATTTCCTGCAAGAAGAAGCCGCCTCTGGATAAACAGTATGCTTACTGGATTGAGGAGGATATTTTCTACACAACATCATCAGCTGCTGACAGGGAGATGTGAAATGACTCATAAAAAGGTATGTAGTGATTCAAATTCCAAACTCTGGCTGTGCCATAATATCATCCAGTCACATAAACCTCCACCATGTCCACAGGTAATCTGAGCGACGCAGGAGAATATCATCAGCGAGCTCTTATAAATCAAGATCACTGCAAGTGACCAAGGAATACGAATTCACTTGTACACACAAACACTGTAAATTTTAATCTCTAAGCATCACCACGCATTGTTACCCCCACATCTAGCTCAGGCCTCACCCTCAGTTTATTGTTAGTCCCTGTTCTCCATGAGGCTGTAAGCACTGGCCAGTTTTATGCTTTTTAATTAGTACACCATCACTGTAGCAGCATTGAGCAGGCAAACAACCTCTCCCACACACAGATATAAAATGTCAAAGAATAAGACAAAAAAAATAAATAAATTTGGGGTGTGTGTCTGTTCTGTATGGGTACCTGAAATTAGGTGCAGAGGCCCATTCCAGGGCGAGGCAAGCCAAGTCCACAGCAGCATACACCAGCAGGAAGAAAATGGTCACAATGCTGGCAATGGTGTTGAGCTTTCCTGAAAACAGCACCAGCTACAGAGAAAGGAAGGACAAAACAACATTGAGGGAAAAATCAGGAAGGGAGGATTAACATTCAGAAACAGAAACATCATTTCCAAGTTAAAATAAAATACAAACATTTAGCGTTAAATTTTATGTGGGATTGGAGTGAAAAAGTCATTATGCTAATCCTTTTGAAGGATGTTTAAAAGCATGTTAAAATTTGGCTCTGAATATTTATTGAACTGCTCCTTTTTTTTTTTTTACTTTGACCAAATAAAATAAGAAATGTGCATTTTTTAGCAGTTTTATAAACACATGCTCTCACAAAAACAGACCAATTGAATGCAGTGCTTCATTACTAAAAGGAAACACCAAACTAGAGTTACATGCACTAACTGCCACTGATGTTCCTCTAAAGTGGAATCATAAGTGTTGGACCCCAATTCATTTTAGCAAAACATTGATAATCAAATGTGCTTGTAAAAAGCCTTGTGACTGGAAGCAGTTGATTTTTAACTTGAACTGCCCGATCCATCAGTTGCTGGTAAGGAACTTAAAAAGCAAATCTTATTTCAGATCAGTGAACATACTAAATAAATATTCTAACAGGCCGGGCCTATAACACCACCTTTGGTGGCTTGGTTAAATTCAAGCCTTATTAAAAAGCTTGAAGTTAGCCATTTTCAGCATCAGAGTGCTACTATTTCAGGCTGAGGGAGAACAAGAAAGAGCAAGAGTTTCATTATGCAGGCTTTATGGAGTATAACAAAGCTGCTCTTTTTCATACAATGGAGCTTTTCAAGTTCAGAGTTAAGGTAATTTTCTACCTTATGTCTCTCTGTTCCTACAAACTGGAAGACATTTTCAGTAATGCTAGTTGTGCTAATCATCAATATTAGATAACAATGTAAGATGTCATCATCAAATCATTAATCCTTATTTTAAAATAAAAATGCTTTACAGTGACTGCTGTGAGTTGGCCACTACATCTACTAAAAAATAATTAATAATAAGTTGCAGCAGGGAGGCTAATAAAACAAACAGCTGTTGCTATGTATTTTATTGTAGAACTTAAAGGAAAATTGGGATCAAGCAAAATATACTCAAAATACTGTAGTCATTTGACACATAACTGCCTGCCAATTTAACAATGTGGTGCATTCAAAAGTAACAGTTTCATTTTAGCAATACTGTATTATAAATGTGAAGTTTGTCAAAATTTGTTTGTTTATTCTTTGAATGTATTCTGTTTAATCAACAACTTGTTTCTTCAGACATTTATTGGTGTTTTACGTTCAGCTATGTTCCACTTGTCAGTTAGTGGTTACCATAGTAACCAGTAACTGACAGCTACCCGCTACAGAGAAAGGAGCTAGTATTATATTTTAACATATATTTTAGACAAATTTGATAATATGCAGTGTTTCACAAGTATTTTTGCTATGTTTTATATACGTTTTTAACTGTTATTAACGTTGTCCATTTTAGCTACGTTTAATTTTACAAATATTAATTGCTGCTAACTGCTGTCCACTGCTGATAACTGTTCATTGGAAGCTATTGCTTAGTAGTTTGTTTGGGGTTATTTATTTTTATTTTATTTAATGTATATGGGCAGAAGCTGCTGGATTGAAGTTAACCACCAACTCGATTTCTTGTTTGTTAGAATAAAAACAGGGGCCCTGAATGTGTCTGTCATGATGCCAACCTACTGGACCTGAGACAAACAAAGAAGGGTTGCAAAAAGACTCCTGTGAAAAATAAATGTATTTCTAAATAAACCCTTTTCAGCCAAAGCAAAATATCTTGAAAAAGCACATTACAGAAAGCCAAACACTTGATAGAGTTAAGACTACTTATAATCACCTGGTTACACTTTGGTTAATTTTGGTCATCACATTAGGCATACTTCATGTCAGGAGCAACACACTTTTAAAAATGCATGTTATTGCATTTTCCAGGGAGTTCTTGTAAGAACCACAGGGTGCAGTGGCTCCAGTGAGGAACCAACTGATTGAGGCAAAGGTTCACTTTTAATTAAGATGGTATCTAAGCTGCAGCTGGGCTACATGAACTCAGCTATGTTAGTTGTGACAGCTGCGTGACAGCACAGCCAAGTTTGGTCCCTTGTTATTTAAATTCAAAGCAGCTCATTTGGAGGGAGAGTTGTACATCTAATGAGACTTGCTGCATAAGACTGGAGGTGCAGAAGCTTTGTTCCGAAGATGACCATGACATGAGTACTGCTCCCTGCCATGTCCACTGATATCAAAATGTGTGAACATAGCTAAGCACAATTTACCCTTAGCTACTCCAAAAGTACAAAGCAGAGAGTAAAACCTAGTTTAAGCCAGATGCAATTCTTGTAAGATGTTGGTAATTTACCAAATCATGAGTATAGTTAATACACTTAAAAAATAAATAAATACACAGAGTTGCTGAATAAATGTTTGTAACATTAGCAAAGAGTTTATGAAGCCCAATCAAATGCAAATTCAAAACTCGACTTTCAGATCTGGACAACGAATGTATATGTAGAGTCATAATTCAAGGCTAAGCTAATAAGCTCAGTTTAAGAACAGAAATATAAACCAGAATCAAACTATAAATCACTCAGAGAAGTTGTGGCAAACTAGTTCATAATCCTTTGGGTTATTTTTTTATGAAAATACTTTATGTGACATTTCTAATTAGATCTACAAATAAAAACCACAGACAACTTAACCAGTTGGGTCCTCAGTGGAGCCACTGCACCCTGTGGTTCTTACAAGCCCCCCTCAGCCAAGTAATCATTAAAATAAGTTTTAAACTCAGAATTATACTATAAATTTTATATATAATTATTATTTTTATTTATTTATTTATTTTTTCTTTTGCTTAACGGTAAAATTTCTAGAATTTCAGCTATAATTAAAAATATAACTTGGAGACATTTTAGTGTCCCAATGTTATACCACAGGAGATAAGGTTAAGCAGTCTATATTTTTCCAAGGACAGCTGTCCTTTACATTTGACCCAAAAACAATTGGGTTCTGCCACTAAATTAAAAAGATTGATGGGATCATTAGCAAGGTAAAATGGGTGTGCCTGATGGGAGTGAAAAGTGGTAAATAACAAAAATAAATGTAGCACACTTTGAACACAAGTTTCATAGCCACAAAAATCTTTCAGAACCCCCAGTTTTCATACCAAGTGGGGTGTATTTTTTATCTAAATCCTGTCTGCTTCATGTGTGCGTAGAATTCTAAATCAGTCCATTTCTCAGCTGATGAAGATCTTGGTTCACTTACCACTGAACTATTCTGAAAGTTTCCCAGAATCTTCAACAGCTGGAATGTTTCAAAACACCACTACGTGAATGTTTAAAACACAATGACTGAATTATTTTTTCTACACCTTCTAAGTCCTGTATTCCGTCCTTACTCCTAGATCCCAGTTGCACACAGCCCCCCCCACACACACTCATATGCATATAAACACACATTTACTTCTGATAAAAAAACATGCCTTAAATCCAAACAACAAAACAACATAAGTATTAAGGAATAACATAGTTATTTTATCAAATGCCAAGCCTCCAGGCATGTGCGCTTTGTTTTTTTATTTATCTCGGTTTTGTTTTTATAACTGTAAAAATAATAACATTGGCGTCACAGTATTGAGCCTTCAAAGTTAGCATAATCCACACGCAAATAATTAACAGCAAAATCTCTCTTTATTTTAAGCTCTAATATTTTACTGTGTTTTTGTTGGAGTTTAGATTGCATGTGATTCAAAAACATTTAATTCTAGTTTATTGGACTAACATTTCCATTGCTGCCAATTAGCCTCTAGATTCCTCTCTCATTTTCTCTGTGTTGTTAATTGCTGGTAATTGCATGTTTTTTGTTTTTAAAAGTGCTGAATAAATTAAGTTTTACTGAATGATTGAAACTAAAGCACAACAGGATCCAAAGAGGAAACAAAACGGAACGTCAGCTCAAGTCAATTATTCACAAGCACTCTAGGTTTAATGCTGTACTCAGACATTTGGACAATTTTCATTAGCATAAAATCAGGTGGACCCGTCAATGTAATTTAGTGTGTTCACTGTGCGATTGAAACTCATTACAAACAATGAGCTGTATTTCTGACTGTGGCATTAACACGTTCAAATTTAACAAACTGAACATTTCCCATCGTAACAAACCACCCTGATGGTGTGTAAATCTCAGCGTGAAGTCGACTGTACTGAGCTCTGTGGACTTTCCATAATAAAGTGTGCTTTCTTTATCTGCATACAAGCTGCAGAGGCTGATCCCACAGAACAGAAAGATAACTGCTGCACTGTACACACAGAGCAGAAGCTTTCTCTCCAATTATCATGTGTTTTATGACTGGCTGTTAAGAAGCTCCACTGAGTGGGAGCATATTTCTCTGAGCTCAAGGGCATGTTGTTGGTGTTTACAGAGTGGAGAGGAATGCGCCAGCAAGCCGAAGACTAACTTTGTAACTATGATGCTGAGGTAAAAAGAAAAGGAGAGAATGGAGGATTGCTAATGACAGGAAGTTGAGATTAATGTTGTCACATTGACAGGTAGTTAGAAAAAGGGAGAAACTGTCTTGGGATGAGCAGCAGGAGGAGTGAGTAGAGAAAAAGGGGAAACATGTGAGGTAAAGGAGACGGAAAGAAAAATGAAAATGAGAAAGTGGGCAAGAGAACATCCTGACCTCTGGCAGTCAAAGTTAGTGGGTGTTTCTTCAGTACTCCCCTGGGAGCCTGCTCCACCAGAGCATTAATTAGCCATTAACTTAAACACAGGCTAGCAGGGACGACTGCTGTGGCTGTACACTGACTGTGAGGTGCGCAAGTGTGCATGCGAGCATGATAAATCACAGCGGGAATTATTTAAGCTTGCCGATCTGAGGGATATTTTACTGGAAAGCAACACGCATAAATAGTCATGCATTTCACTAAAGTACATCTGTGCTCAAACATTTTAAATACAACAAAGTGAAAAGAAGCTGGTCAGAAAAGCTCATGAGAAACAGTTTGGGCAGTCATCATACATATTTCAACAACTCATAGTCCCACTGTTGGAGCATACGATCAAAAATAAAATCAACAGCAGCTTTAATGTTAATGTTTTAATACCTAAAGAATTGTAGTAATGAGTGGCTAAGCTGCAAATAAGGGCGTAAAACAACCTTCTAGCAAAAGCCTAAGTAAATATTTATTCACCAGCTTGAGTTTAAGTTGATTGGCATGAGACTGGGCAGTAAGAGCTTCTAGTTGGTCTAGCAACAAAAAGTTGGAGGTTGCCTGTTCCTCCTCTGGGCCTCCTTTAAAGATTTTTTTAGCACTGCTCCAGTGCCTGCAAGCAATTTTTTTTTTTTACATTAAACATGGATTCTAAATCAGCTTTAAATGTTTTTTTGTTTTTTTTTAAGTTATTAAGGTTACCAAAATGTGATATGACTAACACACAGCTTTTAACCGAGTATCTGCATAAAGCAGCCAACCAATAGACCCCAAAATGTAAAGGTGCTGCTTATTATTAACAGAGTAAATCAACTATGATGGTAGCCAAACGGGACAGTAAACACTTTTAATTTGTTCCCATCTCTCCAAACCTGGCTGCCTGGACTGTAAGGGAGCACAAAGCAAGAGACTTTTAGAGGTAGAAGAAAGTTTTAGTCTCCAGTCAGACAAAATTATTTTACCTAGACTGTCCTTTTGGCTTCCAAAGTTACTGCCATGACCAGGAGTTCCCACTGGAAATGTTTTTTATGATCAGGAAGCTTTTTCTTCCAATGGAACAATAGAGCTTTGAGTTAAACTTATTTACACGTTTCTACCATCTCACATGTTTTAATGATCTAGGTTCAAAATTTTAGTTCCAACAGTGCCATTTGGGAAAACCTGCGTCAACCGTGCCTACATTGATTTTTGAAGTAATCAACCAGGACAGTGGGACTAATCAGTGCAGAGTCTTTTTTTTTTTCCAATCTTTTAGTTCTGATTTGTTGGGTATGGTACAAACGTGATTGGATGATAGTCGGTTTCAGTCCTAATGTCATTTTCAATCATTTCCCTACTATCCTGTCACTTCCAGTTTATTTTCAACTGGAAGCGACTGATCACAATCTAGCTGCAAAAATGTAAATGTCTGTGCATTTTCTCCCAGTTTAAAGGTTTTGCTGACCAGTGTATTTTGAAAAAGGAGCTTCACACTATAGGGTGAAATGGCTCTGTTCATATTTTTGCTAGGGTTGCATCCCTATGCTTTTTTTTTTTTTTGATGATCTATTAGGAACACATGTAGTTGAAATATGGTAAGTAGAGAAATGAGTTAAAGTTCTTTGTAACTACAATCCGTGGTGATCTGGAAACAAAGTGCTATAAGGACAGAGTGGGAACGAGAGTGAGTCATGGCCTCTAGCGACATGGTTCAGACATCTAATGAGAACACATCCCTGAGAAACAGTTAACAGCATGTCCAACTGGGTGGAGATCACACTCAGAATACACTTAAGCACAGTCTGAGTGTGATTCTGGGACCTCAACGCTGAGGTGGAGAAGAGGTTAGAAAGGAGTGCTTTTCTTAGCTCCTTGTTATTGCATCCTTGACCAATGAAGAGCAGCGGGGAATGAGTGGATCAGTGAAGACGACTTGAATTTACATGAAGTTAGAGGAGCAGTGAGAGGAAAGTCATTTACATGCAGCTGCAAAAAATAGGGGCAAATTTCCATGAACCTCATGCATTGTTGTATAGATCATTTATCAGCAGCAGTTTCTCTGTTTTTATCTAAAGTTTTGACACGGAATTACATTTTTTCTGGCCATGACAAAACGGCTAGCTGGGATTAACAAAATGCTACAAGAACAGATTTCTTCAAATGCAATACTGCAAATCCAATATTGTGTAGTCAAGAAGGGTCTAAACAAAAACAACCTTATCCTCTCTAATCTCTTCTTGTACATCTCATTTTTCTTTTGTTGTACTTTTTTTTCTCCGCATTTTTTTATCTGAGAAGTATAATAACAGAAGGTGCCTTCCTCTTTCTTTTCAATTCTGCATTGTCCAAGTGTTCAAAGCCAGATTACAATCAGACTTTTGTCAGTTAATCATCCTTATGGTGGAGGAAGACACAGAGAGAAAGAGGACGAGAGCAAATGATCTCTGATGGCGGCAACGACACAGCTAACGATTTCCATCTAATTGCTTCTCCTCGGCTTCTAGAGAGTGGCGAGGGTTGAGGAGAAGAGGATAAGAGGGCCACAGACAGTGAGAAAAACAGAGGGTGCCAATAATGACAAGCCATTCAGCCTCTAACACTCACCTCTGATAATAATGGTTTAGTCAGGGCTATTTGCCCGTATGATCCTCCGCCTCCTCTTCATCTCTATCTTTACCCTCCTGTCCTTTGCCAATATTTTCCTCCTCAGTTCAAATTGACTTTTTCCCCCCACTTTTAACATGTGATATATGAATACCACAACAAGGTGTTCCAGCTGTTCCTCTCAACTGTGCTCTAATAATATTCCTGGGTTTGCACAGCGATTTGTGTTTAAGTTATGAAACTTTATCTCCAGTCTGCTATTTTGTGATATTGGCAAGGTTAGCCTACTGCAAGTTTCATTGGGTTAAATGCAAGACTTTTTAGGGGCTTTCAGGGCCATTACGATTACAATTTAAGACCTGTGTAATAAAAAAAATAAAAATAATGCCTATAATTATTTAATAACATCAGCAATAAGTACAATTTACAACCTAAATTGGGGTTATTCAGCTCTGGAAAATTAACAAGTTCTTTCACTTCTAGGTTACCCGGCTACCACATCCTTGTTACACTCTATGGTAAAGCTCCAGGTCATTATAAATCCACATTTTAATGCCAAATCACTTTAAATATATATGATCAAGGAATTTGTAGTGAATATTGAAATAAAAAATGTTTCTAATTGGAATTCATTTTAAGCCAGTTTCAGAAAATTGATTTTTAAACAGATAAATTCTGTTCCACAAGTCTTATTACTCATCAGGGCGTTGGTTGTTTTAGTACAACAACGGACTTCCCATGAGAACTGCAACATATGGAGCAAAATTTACACATGGTTATTTTCTCCCAAAGAAGTTGAGATTTTAAATTGTAAACGTAAAGGGAAATGTTTCTGTAAATTAGGTCTACAAAATGTACTAAACTATATTACAAGAGTGAATACAGAAATCCAACTGTTGCTGTTCAACTGTTGTCCAATCTGACGCAAAAGGCTTGGTCTGTAAGACCAAGTGCTGAAAACCTTCTGACAAGACTTTACGCTACAAACAACAAGAGTCTGGGCTGATTTTCACACTCTATCCTGGCTACCTTTCATTTATTCACCAGAACTAAAAGACGCTTATTTGAAGCTTCATGTTTCTCTGAACTCTGCTGCTTTCTGAGCTCAGCAGGAATTATCTTTGTTTTAATGACTTCAGCAAACTATGTTAATAAAAGTCTAGGACGGCAATTGCTTCTGTATTCATTTCTTTGGCTTGCTATGCTTTCAATCTGTTTTCACAAAAGAAATAATTGAAGTCTGAACTTTTAAAAGCTACATATAGTCTTAGTAATTACAAAGTGCTTTGAAATGAACATCAACAATATGACACAGATTTCCTTGACTTTCTGCTGCATCTTTATGTTTTACTGATTAGTTAAAAGGGCCATGTTCTTTAAAGAAACAGTTTAGTTGTTTCAAAGCTTGGTTGTGTTTGGGATTCAGAGGATGTGTCAGCTAACTCACAATAAAAAGATTCTTTGATGCAAAATCTCTGATTTCATTCATTAAATAATTGACACACTTTCTTTTTCTAAACTGTTACTGTGTTTCAAAAATACACTTATTGTCATTGAACATGTCATGTTCAATGTCATGTTCAACATGTCATGTTAAACATGACATGTTGAACATATGTGAGCAGTGTGTTTTATTTTAAAAGGACAAAGAAGGATTAGACAAAAAGGCCATTGTGCAATAAGATTGAAAGAACTATTAAAAAAATAGCATCAATGTGCAATATATTCCTGTAAAAAACAACTTCGCAAACAATCATTTGTAACTGACTATGGTGAAACACAAATGTTGTATTTTGTCAATGTGTCTTTATTAGTCTGTTGTTTTTTTTTTGGTTTTTATTTGAAAGAAGTAGCAAATACAGTGGATATAGAAAGGTACTTGTTAAAAGTTGAAGTTTTTCTGATGAAAAAAAACATGATGCTTAAGCTTACACTTAGTTGAAATTAGTTTTGATACAGTTTTAGTATTCACTTTTCTTTTTATATGCATTATTTATTTTATTTTCAGTTTCCTGAATGCTGTCAGATGTAAGACATCTAAGAAGGAAAGCTAGGCTGTCTCAAATGATTTTTCTGATATTTCATTATTTGCATCCTGAAATTAAAGTCTCTGAGAGGTTCCAAAAGATAAAAAGTATCTCAGTGTTCATCAGTCAGGAGAAGGATGGCTGTAACAACAGTTCTTTTGTCAAAGAAAGTATTAGACATAAGTCACATTACACAAAAAATGATAAAGACGAAACATAGTTTTGTTCTAAATATGGGAACAATCTTCTGTTTTCTGCAGATGTGTAAACTAAAGAGTGAATATGCAATGCAGGAGACTTTTTATGATCAATTGGCAAAAATCTTGCAAAATCTGATTAAATCAAAAATATAGTTTGATTTCTAAACTATGTTTAATTTAGAAACCATCAAACAGATACTCTAGAATATCTCTTCGGTGGTGGCGGCATCATGACCCGCTATTTTTTTATTGAATGGGAGTTTAGGTCAACCAGGATAAAATCGCACACAGTTAGTAGTTTTGATCTCAAGCGTTTCCTTTTTTTTTTTTTTTTTTTTTTTTGCATCATATTGAGCCATTCCTTTGTTAGTCAAACTAACAAATTTATTTTCCAAAAGAAAATAAATGTTTATGAAAGGCCTCACCAAAGTCCACAACTAAATATGAAAACAAGTCTGTGGGATGTCATGAAAATCGTGATAAACAGAAGACTGTTCATCAGACTCCTGACTGATAAACACTGACATACTTTTTATCTTTTGGAACCTCTCAGAAACTTTAATTTCAGGACGCAAATAATGAAATATCAAGAAAATCATTCAAGACAGCCAAGCTTTCCTTCATAGATGTCTTACATCTGACAGCATTTAGAAAACTGAAAATAAAATGCTCATACTTTGATAGATTTTTGATAGATTTGGAAAACTCTGAAAATTTTGAATGTACCAAAACTAAAAAGTCAAGAAGTGACATGCTGATAAGACTCCTTCCTTTGCACACTTCTGCCACGAGGTTATTTCACTTTATTTTCTTTCCTAATATGAAGATTGTAATAGCAAGTTTTTGTACGACTAATATTTGGGATTTTAAGCTCATCTAAATTTCCTTGTCCACATAAAACTAGCTTAAACAAGAAGAAAAGTACCATATAGTATTACAGAGGCATAAGTTGCAAATCCTTTAAAGGACACTCCAAATAGACATTTTGAAGACTACCTAACCACAAATAACATTCTAGTCCACATAATGTCCACACAAAGAAATGTTTCTTTGCTTCAAAAAGTCTTAAAATGTGTTGCTTTGAACTGGCATATCTCTACTAACCTGCACCAAGAACCAGGACATGAGCACAGCGACCCAGGGGTTGCCACTGCGGGATGTCTTCTTAGCTAGACACAGCACCTTACCTGTAGGAATAAGTGACATATATAAAAAGTTATAAGAAAGTTCTCAGAGGGATTAAAAAAAAAAAAAACATTAATTGACAAACTTTAAATGGTCATAAGAAGCCACATTAGTGGAATACAGGTGAACTTTCTGCCAAGTTAGAGTATTTTAATATTAATTTCGATAGAAAAGCTTCACCATATTGTTTATCCAGCAACAATGAAGCCAAACAGATAAAGTATGTATTAAGTGCACCCCAAATGGATTGGCCAGAATTCATCATTAACAACATGCAAGCCTAGATCCCGTCTTGAATCAGTGGTTCAGACTGGTGGTGTCTAACGGTGTGGAACCTTGACCAGTCTCAAAATAATTTTTGTTTAATTTGGTAATTGTACTCATATCTTTTACACATACACACCAATCCAAGAGAGCACTAATTGGATGTGTGGAACAGGATCTTTGCATGATGGATGTGCAGCCAAAAAATCTGCAGTAACCAGGTGATGCAATCATATCAGTATGAAACTCTGGGGAAAGTTTTGGATACCTGACCTGGAGATTGCTGTAATGTTTCAGAAGCATTAAGGCACTTCTGAAGGTGAAACAAAGTCAAACACCTGTGCGAGCAAGCTGTACCTAATAAAGTGGCCTGGCAATTTTTACAAGATCACTAGTGTCCATCAGTATTTAGACTAGGAATGGCAAGCTTTAATAACCCTGACATTTAAATAGATTTCTGTAATTAACTCCACGTCTGGTCTAAAAACAGAGAGCTGGAGTAGGCGGTAGAGACAGTGAGAGAGATAAACTGAGTCGATGAGTCACTTTATTTAATAACTCACCGCCACTTGGTTTGCTGGAAGACAGTGCTCCCACATACTTGTCATACCTCAGACAACTTTCTCTTACGGCCATCACATTCTGACTGAAGAGGTGGCTGACTGACCCATGACTGACTGACAGAAACACACAGCCCCGTATGGAGGTAGAATGAAGTGGCGGGCGATGGAGAGAAATCTGCGTTTCAGAGTAAATTTCACACCTGATAAAGAAGCTGAATTAAATCAGTGAGACTTTTAAGTCAAATCAATGCAGCAGTGGGAAGGGCTGGAGAGAGGCAGGACAACACTGAAGGAGTTGGAGATTAGCAAGTTGTAGAGAAGAAAGAGATTGAGATGTGTGGGAAGAAAACTCCAGAGTGTACGTGTTGGGAAACTGACACATCCATCAGTCAGTCTGCATAGGACAGTGGCAAGGTTAAGCACCGAGCTGCATGCATGAATGACAACAAGAACACACACAAACAAACAACCGGTGTGGTCACAGTCACAAATATCTGCTGTTCCTCCTCAACTTTTATGGTTCCACAGTTGCCAACTTCTAATTAGACTAATTCATTTGATTTATGTTAACCCTTTGGTTGTTGGGGTGTAGGCAAGCCTGAGTCAGCTGCTTCTTTTGATCACTCTACAGACAAACTTGTGCTAATAAATTCATTAATCTTCCCTAAAGTACACACCGGAGCTTGAGTACATGCAGACGGAAACAGGGGGACAAATAAAATATGCTTAAAAATAATAAAAGAGAGGAGAAAGATGGCACTCACAGTTATTAATAACGAAAAAACAGCAGGCAGGACGGACTCACACAGAGAAATAATGGAAATCACACGTTCTGCATAAACTTGATATGCCAGTGACTTTCACAGAGACAGAGTGTGTGTTTAAACTTTTAAATGGCGGTAAATTACACTTCCATCAGAAATACCACGTACTTCTCCTCACTGCCCTGAAATATCCAGATCACTTTGTAGGCTGGAGCTTTTGCTTTAAACAGCTCTCTCATCGCCCTTTCAAAAACTCAGGAGCTTCTAATGTTAAAGCTTCAAAATGGCATCAGCGTGATAAAGAGCATTTGCTCCACTGCAAAGCTTTGTCGCTTTACCCACCGAATAAGTCATCCTTCGCCAAGGCATACAGGATGCGAGAGGCTCCGATGAGATTGCTCATTGAGGCAGAGATCGTAGAGGAATAAACTCCAATGATGACCAAGGGCTGCCAGATGTTGATGTCCCTCAGAAAACTGTAATCCCTCTGAAGGAGAACACTGCAAAAGTAAAAAATAAAGAGTTTAACCCATATGATCATGATATCACTTTGTAATCAAAGCAGGTCCTTGTTAGACAAAGCGGAGCAGACATGATTGCAGTAACAAAGAGCAGAATGATAATTATTTAGCATGAGGAGGCAGAACTTTCTAAGAAGTTTAAACACTTCCAGCCTTTTTTAAAATTTGTGAACCTAAAATAAATTTCAAAACATTACAAACATTTAGGTTACTTACACTAGATAAACATTGAATGTCAATTGATTAAATACTAATATATATATATATATATACAGTATAAAAAAAACACATTACAAATAAATTACCTGAAGCAAGTAAATTACTTGCTTTTCTGATACAAATACCAGTATGTCTTGACCTTCAGGTTAATCTTCTAGTAAATCAGGTAAAAGCATCCTTCCAATAACATCAGGGTTGAAAATAAAGACAAAAAAAGAAAAACCCTTAAATTGGGATTGTAAATCTGATTTTTATAAAGTGTTTAAACAGTGACTTCAAAACTATTAATTCCTCTTCGATATTTCCCATTTCCCTCCTCTATAACCACAAATGTACTTTACAAAGGTTTTATACAATATATCAATGCAAAGTATTGTGTTACACAGAAGAACAAAGAGAACAAAACTTAAAGTCCTACATAAAAAAGCTTTTTTGTCTCATTTACCAGTGACACCTACTCTAATGAAGGAGACTAGGTGTCATTTAAAACTAATTTGTTCTGGGGGTAAAATGTGCTTGTGTCCACTAGAAAAAGAACAAGATTGAGGTGATGATTACTTTGAGGATGTCTAATGAGGAGGTCCAGAAATATAGAGACCACCATAGTGAATGTGTGTCGGTGTGTGTGCGTAGGAGATGGTGCTCGATAAATGGAGAAAGAGAGATCAAAAAGTACAAAAAACTCTGAAGGGTGTGTGTGATTATGGCCTGCTCCCCACCTCCTTTCAATACAACACAGCTAGGGAGATGAGAATTAAAGCACAGGGTTTCTCTCTCCCCTGATCCATCTCAATCTTTCTTTGTGGCTCAATTCTGTCTCACACACCCACACACACGCACACACACATCCAATCCACCTATTCCCCTTCTGCATCACCTCCATCTCCCTGATTCTGATGTTTGAGAGCTCTTTCTAGCTTTTCTGTCTCAGTCCTCCTCATTTTATTTCAACTCTGATCCGTGAAGACCGCTCTCATTTTCTCTTTGTCCCTCCCCTCCTTCCCTCCTAATTAATACTCTCATCACGTTTTCTTTCAGGTCCACTGATTTTAATACTTATTATTATGGCCCTATTAGGTATTGTTCACTCCATCCAAATGTCTGAGAACATTATTATTTCATATGGAGTCCAAAAGGCAGTAAGCACACTCACTCACAAGCACACACAGACACCGACACAAAGGATTTCAGGGTGAATCGTGTGAACCAGGACCCTGCGGAGAAGCCACATTGCTGCAGTTTTCCGTTGCCACTGGATTGTAGGGAGGCAGAATATTACCAGCATGTCATCAGTAAATACACAGACATATCTTGGTAAATTGCTTTTAAGGTCAATTTTTAATTAGTTGT
Organism: Brachyrhaphis roseni; assembly: GCA_903066815.1. NCBI lineage: Eukaryota > Metazoa > Chordata > Actinopteri > Cyprinodontiformes > Poeciliidae > Brachyrhaphis > Brachyrhaphis roseni. The sequence continues at coordinate 96,535 of CAEFZY010071508.1, forward strand.
TGAGACTTGACATTTGTTAGTGAATCAGAATCACCCAAGCTTTTGGAATAGGATCATATCTACAGTTCTGCCTAAAATGCACTCATTCATTTGGTAACACTGTTTCGTCACAAGAAGAATGTTCTGGTTTTGAATCCCAGCCTAAAGTCTTTCTGCATAGAGTTTAGGGCCAAAATTAAGAGCACTGTGCAAATGGCAGTGGCTACTTCCAGTTTGAAGCCAGCTGCTGATATGATTAATGAAAGGACAGCACCAGTAATTGAGTGGTCAACTTCTATTAGCAATGGGGAAGGTAGTGACTAGCATGCCTAGTCATTATTCTCTCTTGTCTATTCCAGCTGATCTCTTGCTGGAACAGAGCAAGTCAAATTTAAGACTGTTCAAGAATGGTTTAATGCCACCTTGGATGACATTTAAGACTAAAATATCCATCGATATGAGGGATTGTTGGGTGAATTTGCTGCCAAAAAGCTAGCAAGGTTTAGCAGGTAGCTGTTGGTAGCCTCAAGCACTTTGAGTCACAGAAACCAATGAAGAGGTTTTTATGCGACACAAATCTTTTGCCTAACAGAAAAGTCCTGAGAGAAGAAAAAATACTTTAAATAGTTCTGCAACGACAAAACATAGGCGCAAGGCCTACTTGCATTTTAAAAAAACATATATTTAAGGCATTTTAAGGCTGTCCTGTGCGTCTCTGTGCAGTCATGTGATAGGCTGCTGACTTGTTCAGGGGGTACCCTGCCTCTACCCCAATGACCACTGGAGATAGGCACTGGCCTCCAGCAATTCAGAAAATTTAAGGAGAAATGGAATGAATGACACGTTAAAGAGTAAAAACAGAAGTCTTTTTTATGTTTTGAAGTCAGGCCTGAGACGCTTTCCTTCAAAACGGTGTGACCTCAGAGGACAGAGGTGGCATGGAGAAGTGACTTTAACTTCCTCTAAGGGTGCATTCAGACCGGATTGCCAGGTAGACTTGGTTTGATTAGGGACTAAAATTGTAACATTACATTTTCAGAACTGTAGTTTGCTTTCACGCTGCACTGTGTCAAACGACTAAAACTAACTGAAAAATTATAAATCTATAAGCAGCTTGATTTCTATTAAGATGCAAGAGAGAACTAAGCAAATTGATGTTTTATGTTGGTGAATAATTACATAATTGCTGCTGTTAATTTTATTAGTTTGTCAAAATGTAACAAACCATGACTCATATACTTTATGTATGGGACATATAAAATACAGTACAGACCAAAAGTTTGGACACACCTTCTCATTGTGTCCAAACTTTTGGTCTGTACTGTATGTCATCCTATTTGATGATTAAATATTCAAGCAACCGAGGCAATTAGTCCCGTTTTTGTCATTTATTAAAGGTTTAAAAATTACAGCAGCTGCAGAACGCAGACCCGTTGCCATGACAACCGACCCAACGTCTTTGTGAGCCCGCAGAGCAGAGAGTAATATATTGACCAGAATGTCCTGCACTGTTGTTAACTTCCTGGTTTTGAAACAGTCTCTATTCAAGTTGCATTCAGACAGGTTTTCTACCATTTTAGAGTTCACTTCAACTGGACCGAGACCTAGGTTTTTAGGCGCATCGGAGTTCGCTTTTAAAGTCCGTTTTGGAATTCAAATTTGCATTCTGACCTTCCCCCCAAAAAATCTGACTCTCTAGACAAACGGATTAGAGTCTGATTCAGGACTCTAATCCTGGGTTGGTCTGAATGTACCCCAAGTTTCCAAGGGAGGTTGGCACAATGCATGGTTTAGTGTGATGTTTTTATGTTATGACAACATGACCACCATCCTTAGTGCTGTTAAGGTCAATGTTGGTGAGGAACTACTAGCTTTTTAACTTCAAATATGATTGCTGGATTTATACAATTTAGAACTTGTTGGAATTTAAACTTCCAAATGAACACAGCCTGAACCAACAAATAATCACAAATCTATGATAGCTTAAGGGAACTGGTCACGATTAATATATTTGTCAACAGACAAGAGTCACTAAACTGAATGTGTCTATAAAACAAAATAGTGCAAACCACTGAAAGATTTTTAACTTTATGTGTGTGTTTATCAGAGAAGAGGGTCAAAACATGTCACTTGAATATTAATTTCTTTGATGTGGAACAGAAGCTAAATTAATCTGGAAAGCTTGACATTTCCTAAATGGCTCTCCAAAACAAAGAGGCAACAAACTGGCCGACAGTGATGATAAATGGCATGAGTTTGTATGAGAGAGGAGGGAGGGAGAGAGGGTAAAGTCAATATATCGGGTTAAAGCACAATGCATAATATATTTTTATGGAGGTAAGTTTTTCCCCCTTTACAAGCTGTGTATTCATTACTCAGGGAATATTGTACATGTATGTATGTGACCGTGTGTGGGTGGCTATGTAGTTGTGCTAGTGATCGTAATTATTGATCAGATCATCCAGCTCAAATGAGCTCTGCTGTAGAAATAAAGAGGAGAACAAAAGCGCAAGAGATTAAAGGAGCTTGTTTAGAAAAGAGGAGGAAACACAGCTCAGTGACTAAAATGAGCCCACAGAGATTGTTCGGTCGATTGTTCTCTCTCCTGCCATCAAGCTCCAGCCTTCAGCTCATTTGTTTACCATTTTTATTCATGCCATCAATTGTGTATTCATGCGTATTCATATTTTAATCCATCATCCTGTGTGTTTGTGTGTCTGATAATTCACCTGCGCCTTTGTCGAACATTATGGATTAATTATGCGTTATTTCTCAAATGGGATGAAAAATTAAGCGCTGACACCAAGGATGGGTGGCACGCATGTGTTTAGGTGTAAAAAAAATAGAAACCAAATGGAAGTCACAAGAAGTTCTTGTGTAATTCTAGGAGTGAGAGTAACAATTAAAGATCATCCAGTCTAATGCTCACATAGAATGCGCATTGAAAACTCAGATGTGATCAGCGCTAATTACACAGAGGGTTTTGGCAGGTAGCCAACATTGCCGTCATACTCACAGCACCATTAAGTTATCATTACTCTTAAAAGAATACATGAATAACAGAAAAATCAATACTCATTAAAATGGCCACTTCACTGGAGGCTTCTTCTTTTTCTTTCTGATGCAAGAAGTTCTTAAATGTAAAAATAAGCTTTTAAAAGTAAATATACCCTCCTTTGGTTCAAAAGGACAACTGGAAATAACCCGATTCAATGAAATGCAATCCCATCGCCCTAAAAAACAAACAACAAAAAAACAAGCGCAATAAGCCTTTAGTTTAGACTAAATCATATACCAGCATCAGTAGCTTTGTGGTTCAACAAAAGAAAAAAATGTTTAAGAAAACCAGAGATTAGTTTAATTAATCAAACATTGGGTTCAAAATTGACAAGATGTGAACAAGGAACATCAAACAGGGTAACAATTTCAGTCTTTTTTTTTTTTTTAGTTACACAAGAATACTCAGCTAGAGAGTAGACGTGGGGAAAAATCTCTACACGAAACACGTGAAAAATGAATCTCCCGACTTCGCCATAGTGCCCTTCTCCCTCACCTCTCTGTGATCTGTTCGATTATACCTCAACTTTGGTAGGCACCTGAGTTTGGACATGGCCTCGAAAAGGAAAGAGTCAGCAGCGTCAGAGAGAAAAAGTCTGCAGGAAGTTAGTAATACATCGCATGCACTCTCTCTCCGCTCTTGTCCACCTCTTCTGTTACTCAGCGATGTAGGAGAGCAGATGTAGGAACTGCTCAGCTGAGAGGTGGAAAAACAGGAGAACCTCCCAAATTGTTTTACTATTCTGAACTAACTAAAAATTATAAATACAAAAACAACAGGCATGAGAAATTACAATTTCAGTCTCTTACATCTGTCCTGCTACAAAACAAACTTACGTAAAAGCTTAATTCCTAGTCTAAGTAAATACATTAAATCCTGGATGTTAATAATTATTAACGAAGTGTCAATTTCAAAATAACCAAAAAATCTTGGAGGCAGCTGGTAATGGACTTAACTGAGAATACTTTCAGGAAAGCTTTGTTTTATTGTGTCTGTATATTAATATGTATTTTTTATTCGATCTTTTCTATTTTATAATTGCATTGTATTTTATGAATGTGTACAGCACTTTGGTCCTGTCGGTGTATAAAGTGCTTCATAAGTAAAGTAGGTATGGTATGGTGAAGCTTAACAGTTTTACAAAGATATATCCACTAATCATAGTAGGAATAATTGCTTCTCCCATTTCACTGCTGATTCGTTCCTCCTTGTCATTAATGATGATTAACTACCGAAATTTCATTCGGTTGACAGTAAATGTGGAACTGAAATGTCGATTACATATGTTGTGGAAAATCAGTGCAAAGCTGGACCTGAGTAAAGTAAAACACAGGCAAAATTAGTCTATTGTATCAAAGAAAATAACTGACTATGAAGGGCTTTGCATCTTGATTTATGGTCCAATACAAGAGTAAAGAAATGTAAGAAATCCAATTTCCTCTCCAAGTTTACTCTGCTATTTACACTGTAAGATAACTTTGTTAATAACTTGGTGTAATTAAAAAGTTGGTTCATTTCAATGGATTGCTTCATTATATTAGGTTATGAAGAAATCCTTAAGTGCTCATTCCTTTACCCTAACAAGCAAAGCACCACATTAAAGAAAACCCCTTGAAATACTCAACCTTGGTCATATTTCAATAAGTCCTTTGGAGTAAAATATTTTACTGTGCAATGATCTCCACAATGGTTCATGTAGAGTGAGAAAATTATATAGAGCAACCACTGCATTTATTTTGTGCAGCAATTAAAAAGTAAATGTTGATCCTGGTATAAGAGGTGATAGTAATTACTGCACTCCATGGAGAGAGGGAACAAACAACTCACTATTAGTAAGAGGGAAGGTAAGTTGATGCTTTTTTCAAATCTAGCACAGGTCAAACTCTACCATCTCAAAATGCATATTTTACTAAATGCCTCCATTTCCTAAATGGCCACTTGTAAAAAGCCCCCTTCTATCTATTGCAAGCTTTCTTTTACAAACTTTAAGGCTAAAGATCAAGGTGAAAAGACCTTTATTAATTTTTCAGTGTGAATATGTTGAATCAGATTTTTCACAGAGAACAGCCTGAATAAAAGTGTCAGGTTCTTACAAGTGCAGCATAATCATAACTATTGTTGAATGTCAAGTGTGATATAAAAGCATACCACCTTGGCTCTAAGACATGAAAAGGGGGACTACTTTACACTACGCCAGTGGTGAAGAACAATAAAGAACCCGTTTTGCAAGGAAAGGCAGAATAGAAACCCTTCGAGCACAATTTGAAAATAAAAACCCGAGCAGAAACTGGCTGAACACACAGATCTATATTCACAGAAGGCCAATGTTACTTTACAGTGCCTGCATTTGAAACCAGTTTTCTTGGAATGAGCTTCTCAGAGACACCTGAATTGACTCCATAGCAACAAATGCATCAGCAGACAACTAGACCCATCACCGCTGGGATTTAACATTGGTCTTTAAACCCAGGTCTCCTTGACCTTGTAGGTAGTGTCAGAGTGTAGCCACAGTGCGCTGGGGATAAGGATGATGCACAGAGATGGAGCAAGTAGCAGCTGAGGGAAAGGACCAAAACAGAAAGCAAAAACATGGAGTGAATGATGGGATGGAAGAGACAGAGAGGGAGGCAAGAGGGGAGGGGCAGAGTTAAGTGCTCTCAGGAGAGTAGACTGTGGTTAAGGATTATTAAACGGGATCAATAACTAACAAGGCCTTTTCGTGCACAAACACACACACAAGCAGTCTCCCTTTTTTCCCCCCTCTATCATCCTCTCCTCAGTCCCAAGCCTTTTCTTCCCTCATAAAACTGCAGATGCAAGTCTAAGCTTTTTATTGGTTTATCTTTCTCCTTTATATTTGAACATGTTTAGAACATCTTTCCTTGATATTGCTTTCCATTTAGCCACTCCTTTTCACTATTTCTGGACACATAAATAGTAATCTCTATGAGCCCAAAATTTGTGATTAAAGTATTTAACAAGGGTGTGACGCAAAGAGGAACATTTGCCTGAATTTACTTCCCAGATTCTACACAACTGAAAAATAACACCAATCAGCAATAGCATCTTGCTTACACTTAGAAATAATTATTTAACTAAACTACAAAACACACTATGGATTGTCAACAACAAAGAGGGACTAATGTTCCCTTTGAAACATCTTGTTAATCACCTGCTTGATTCAAAGCGAAGTACCTCAAATAAGGATGTTTTGATTGAGGTATATCTGACACTTGTTGCATAAGTGTGTGAAGCCCCCTTTTTCATTTGTCTTCCATTGTTGCATAAGATGATGGTGAAACACTTAGTTTCCCCATCTGTTCAGCGTCACCGCAATGGCTTGATTCAAAGCTCTGTATAGTAAGATCTATGAAACTGCTGGGCATGCAGCCTGCTGATCTGATGATCAATGACAAATCTGTTCAATGTGACATTAAGCAACGGAAATGTACAAACCTCCAAACTGGAAATGGTTTTTGCTAAAGTAAATATAGTTCATCATATCAAATAACCTCAAGTGTGATAGCCAAATTCAGTCAGCGTGCATCTCTCTGTGCTCTGTGTCACAAGACAAAATAATAATAATCAGGAAATTTTGCAAATACAATAGGCCTTGCTAGCGCTTCGCTGCTTGGGCCTAATAAAACACCAGAAGCTCCCAAAGGTGTTGAAACCTACCATACTTCACTACAGCGGTGGGCTGCTCACCCAGAGTGACAAAGTCTTTCACATTTTTCATCTTTTTTTTAGACTCATTGATGTCCTCTGAAAAACTTCTAATCTCTTCAGTTCTAAAGTGAAATGCTGCATTAAGTCAGCTTCTATAGTTACCTTGATGAATTCACTGAATTTGACTTTGTAGCTCTTTCACTACCAAAACAGAAAATGCCCCACCATAAAGTTTTCAAATTGTCACAAAACTGCTTTCATGTTTTATTTTCAGACTGCTTCCAATTGGTGCAATTAACATGAAACAATGGTCAGTAAAGGGCCACAGCTTTTAGAGTTGCAGTCAGCTATAAATTATTCAAAACTGATTGGATGGCATCTCTGTGCCAATTCTTGAGACTTGATCAGCACAAACCTAAACTAGATCACATCACTGTTATGTGTTCTGCTGTATAAAATTTAAAGAGAGCACAGTTTCTTTCTACCATGACTTTGAATCTTTTTCTCCCCTCTACCTGGTTAACATTCAGTCATGTTTTCCTTCATTATTATGTTCAATAACAGCGCATGAAGCCATGGAGTAGAAGATAGATGAAGGAATTTTGTTTTAGGGATACATGATAGGCAGTGTTTGAATCAATATTAATACAGCCAATGTTAGTAATGTTTTTAATATATGTTGGTCCCATAAGTAAAACTGAGCTGATATCAACCGATGGTATCATTAATATCATCATTGAGTGGGTGGCCATGTGGCGTTTTCAGTGAAACGACTCATGTAGGATTGTTTCACTGAAGCAGAGAAGGAATATTAATGGCATGGTCATTTTTCCTCACAGAAAGAGAATAATACTGGTAAGTATCAATCAATCAGTCAAAACAGCAATATTGTTATATCTGTTATCAATATTGCCCCAAATTATCATATCAGTGCATTCGTACTTCATTATCTTGACTTAGATATTAATATTTGCTCCAAAGCATTGATTGTTGGGGTTGCAAAAAGAAGACCAATATTTTCTTCAAGATCCTCAAGCTTCAGTCCAACTCTCATTTCTCCTTTAGCTCCATTCTCTTTCCAAGGGAAGTAGCTTTTTATTCAGAAAGAACACAGCATTGGAAGACTTGGCCTGTGATCCTGCCATTGTTAAACCCCCTTCTTCAAAAGTGAACATAATCACTGCAGTGACGAGATAACCAAAAAAGAGAGCGTGGATGGATGGATGGATGGATGATAGACAAGGAGATGATAGAGGTAGGAGAAGTGGAAGCCAAAAAAGCTGCTGTGGGGTGATAGTACCTGACAATAGGACAGGGAGGACGAGAGCGCGGAAAAAGCAGAGCAGGGATGTTAGACTTATCTCTGTCCAGGAACTACAGTTTCACATTTCTTTAGTCCTGGTATTGAAAAAGGAAAAAAAAAAACTACATCCCGACAGTCTCCCAGATTTCAATCAAAAATGTTATAACTATTCTGTGTCAGTAGGTGTCAGTAACAACAACATCAACATTTAAAGTACAAGATATTGAGCATGAAGTCCAGGGTTTAAGATTTTTTTTTTTTTTTAAATCTTCCAAAACAACTGTAGATTCTGTTTTATAGAAATATTTAAATTGCATGTGGATGGGAAGTTCAAATACCACAAAAAAAGAAAAAACAAAACAAAAAAAAAAGGTATTGCTTTGGAAAATATTTGTGTTGGTAAAGACAGGGTCCAATGAACAAAGGCACCAGAAATGTGTTCCATCTTAAGGATAACAGGATATTTTTATCATCAGAATTGGGCTAAAGTCAGTAATGTGCAGAAAGAAAATAAGGTGAAAGATTCATATTATTGGCAGAGGTTCAGGAGGAGTAAAAATAAATTGCACAAAGTTAGCATGAGAGTGCATGGGATATGTGCTTTCATGAGAATGGAGGCAAATAAAAGTTTAAGGGAAACTGTTTGAAAACAGATGAATCAGACACAGAATGTGAGGAGACAAGAGCTGAGAAGACAAGATAGACAGAAGCACCTCAGGGGGAGGGGGAGTGGATTTTACCCAGATTCACAAACCTGCATGTCAGAGATAGCAGCACAAAAGAAGGCCCGGCAGATTCAAATTAATATCATTATCAAGTCAGGTTATTAACACGAAGAAGTCTGTAGCACAGGGTGGGATAAGCCTACAGGTCACAGACATGCAGCATTGTGGGAGTATATGTTCACTTACACACACACAAAGAAGACAGTCAAGCCAAATATAAAATAATTTGCCAAGCCATTTTTAGCAAGGAAGGCATCCTCTCTCTCTCTCTCTCTCTCTCTCTCTCTCTCTCTCTCTCTCTCTCTCTCTCTCTCTCTCTCTCTCTCTCTCTCT
>CAEFZY010071523.1:0-19169 GCA_903066815.1 Brachyrhaphis roseni
GTTTTTTTTATAGACTGTTGTAACCATTAAACAATCTCCTCTTCAGTTCAACCTTATGACTGGAGACACATTGTTGATGTTACCGTTATAAAATAACTTACAATTGAGTATTGGCAAAGATCAATGTAACTTTCACAGGTGGTGGAGCATTGTTGTTAGCAGCTGCTGAAAGTAACTAAAAAGTTACTTTTAATGTAACTTAGTTACTTTCCAAATCAAGTAATCAGTAATCTAACTAAGTTACTTTTTCAAGGAGTAATCAGTAATCTGATTAAAGTTATTTTTTCAAAGTAACTATGACATCACTGATAAACATACTATAAAGCACTCCGCACCAAGTCAATGCAAAAATGGTTGATGACATGGGTTACTTTTTCAATAATTTTCAGCAACAGTAGAGAGAATAATGGATATTGGGTAAGCTAAAAGTCTCACAATATGCTTTGCAAAGATTTCAGTTAAACTTTAAACCAGACATTGCACCACTAGATATAGACACTTAGATATTTACCATGTGCTGAACTTAGCCATAGTCTAACTTGGTCCAATTCAGACGTAACTCCGTTCTGTTCATATGTCCTGTCTTCATATAGCTTCTCTCTGCTTTGTGTTTAATAATGTCCAGGAGTTTTTGATAATTGTTTAATCTGCATTAAACAAAATATGCACTGATCAGCAATCATGGATTCACTGCAGTGGGTACAGCATCTTTGAACAACAGCTTTTTACCTTAGCATCAAACCAGTGGATATTTTTAAAGTCTGTATTAATCCATTTCTAAATCCACAAATTTACAACATGCAATTCATTAGGATCCTAACTGACATCAGTACATATAATAGTGACCCAATGACCAAATTTACCAGGTAGGCCAGGATACGAGGGCCAGTGCTTTTTCATGAGAGCACAGAACAAAAGAATGAAACAAAAACAATAAAGAGCAGGCAATATTCCATAGTTTAATATATCAAGTGAGCCACTTGCATGTCTGCAGCTGCAGGGTTGAGACCACTGGTACATCACATGAAAACTGTGATCCTGTCTCAGTCCGGCTGAGGTAAAAAGTGTAATTCATCATTAAAGTAAAACTATGAAGGTAAAAATTATCCACTCCTTTCAGTACAGGACCAGTTCTACAGGGATGCTGGCCTCTGTGGCCCCTGTGTAGAACCGCCCATGCCAGGAATAATAAAAGAGGAAGGACAGTTACGATGCTTTACCATCGTGATAATATCAGTGGACCCACTTCCTGTTTCTCTCAGAATGGCAACGTGACCCCTGTGTCCTCTGCCCTTGTCACAACTAACTACCAAAAGGGAATTCTGTTTCCACCATAATACCAGTCTGTGGGCCTTTACAGGTTAGTACAAATCTGCTCCGTTAACAGAGGTACTCTGAATATCTTCATCAGATAATCCTTTTAATTTTTTTAGAGCTGTAATTTAAATTAAATCCCAAAGAATTCTGTTTCCTTCACAGCTTCAAATGCTGGAAAAATTCTGCTTGGATGTCATCACTTAATATTTAGTCATTTAAAGATTAAATCAGTTCTCAGAATCTATTTTTATTTTTCTTAGCACCTTTAAAATGCTTCCATGGTATATAAATAGACTTGGTAAAGCTGGGAGGAGACAGGTTAGCACCTTCATCAGGATTACAATGTGTGATTTGTCTCTTTCCATCGTTGTGTGACGCTTTGGCCTGCAGTCAGCGTTCTGGAGAATATGAGCTGTCAAAGCCATGTTTTAATAACTGACTGCTGTCTCTTCCAGATGCGTCTCAGACCAAATTGCTGCAGAACTCACCACAGAGCCTCGCCATGCGGGAGCCTGAGCTCTGCTCTGGACTTGTCTGTGGAGCTTCTGTCAGCTCTGAGCCCAGAGGAGAGAGAGCTGCTCAGGGTCATCACTGCCCGGGGATACCCCCTCCGCACTGCCATCATTGCCCTGCAGAGGGCAGGACAACAGACCCCAGATCAGGTTAGTGTCGCATTCACCAGAAATGATGTTACCAGGTAAGGAATCAACCACTAAGGCTGAAACAGGAGATGCTATCATCCTGTATCGGACACATCACCAACTCATGAAGTCTGTTCATACGGAACCTATTAAAAGTCCTGACTCTATATTTAGAACCAAATCAGCCAGACATCTGGTAATCTTTAAAGTGGTCTTGATCAGTAAGTGTCCAGGATTCCTGTAAGTCATTTCAAATCAGGAAATAGAAAACAGAAGAGTACAAAGCAGTAGTGGATATGGGGTTGTTGGAGGTGAAACAGAAATACTGTATACTAAGCCACTTTAAGCCAGTTTAAAAATAGAGTCAAGACTTCCACAGCTTGTGGTGTATTATGTGTTTTCCCATGACATGAAAAGCCCTTTGCTCTGAGAGGAGAGAGAGTCAAACTGCAAGACATACTGAGACATACTGGGACAACAGGACAGGAACTTATGGGAGACATGGAAACTTATACCATAAAACTGTTTCATAAATAAAGTTTAATTGAAACATATTTATTATTTCATTTACATTTCCTCACATCTCATCTTTAACTCCTTTTTTCTCCATGAGAAAAAAAATTAAACTATTCATTGAACTTTTTCTGGTGGAGTTTCACCAACATGGAGCTCAGAAAGTCAGCAGGCATCCTGAAACTGGCAGGCAGTGGCCAGACTGATCCACTTCGTCTCAGACTAAAATATCCATGATATCGATACCAAGTCAATTAATACTACTGTGGTAAGAACGATACTTTAGTTTCCTATCTCCTCTTAAAATTGTATTTTATTTTTGTATTGCAATTCCTCAACTCAACCTCAAAACAATTTTTTTTTAGGATTTACTCTCAAATGGCAATTATTTCACACTTTTTGTAAGAAAAAAAAAAGCACACCAATCATGTTAATATGTTTGAATGTGTTTCTGTCTGCAGATCCTGAGTTACCTGGTTGCGTGTGAGCACCTGTGTCAGCTGGGCTATGACATGGCTCAGGTGGAAGAAGCCCTGGAGATGTTTCAGAACTGTGAAGCAAAGGTAAGCAGCAGCGTATGAATCCTGGAGACTTGACTCATTTCAACACTCGACTCATTTCAACTTCTTCCTGTTTAGGCAGAGGAGTTCCTCCACCTCCTGACTCAGTTAAATGAGATGGGCTTCCAGCCACACACCGTCAAAGAAGTGCTGCTTGTCCATGAGAATCACAGAGAGCGGGCTCTTGAGGAGCTGATGATGCGTGTGGCGTGACGGCACGGCTACATGCAGCTCGGTTCAAACTGGAGAGTGGATTTTAGGTAGTGGATTTTGGTTGTGTTCAGTAATGCTGCATTCATGATTTTTGTATTATTTTTTTTGTACTAAATCACTCCAGTTAAACTCTCAGCATATGTCATAGTGAGTTTTAGGACAATTCTATTTTTGTAAAAGTTATTTTAGGAAGCATAAAAACTAAACCATGAATTATTGAATTGTATCTAAAATCAAAGAAGGTCCAGATGTAATTTTATTTATCTCCATTTAGCTCTCCTGTCTGTGTTTGACAGGTCTGGGATGTTCAATCTAAGTGGATCTGCAGCTGCATCCAGCAGGCTCAATGACTTCCATTTTAAATTCTCTATGCTTCAGATCAGTGCTGCACTACAAAATGTAGCTCATTAATGAAGCCAACCTGATGGGGCCACGCTTTAGAGACAGCTTACATGGGCAGTAGACCAGGGCCCCATTTTTGGGTGATCCCTAAAGAGTTTTTTTTTTTCTTTTTCATGTTTTTCTTTTTTTATTTAATGAATGGGTCTTTTGCAACATTTCACTTTATATAAAAATCGTAGACTTAAATCATGTGAGTTATATTATTTTAGAATTTTTAGACTATAAACAATGACCAAGGAGTCATTGGCTATAGGACGTATTTAACCAAGCAAGCATCAATTCATAGCTGCTGATGTATATAGGATTATATTATTTACTGCAATTTGCATTAGCAAAATATTTCTTACTTAGCGGATAGGGCACCAAAGCTGGCTGCACCCCAGGGCCCACATCCTTTCAAATCCAGCCCTGGTCATTAATGACTTTCCACATCTACAGTCACAGTAAACAGAAAATACAAACTGCATCAGCTCAAGAGTCAGAACATATAAGTGATCTAGTTTATACCAGCCTTTAAAATTATTATTATAGATGAATTATTATCATCACAGCAATGAAGGGGTGCAAAAAGAAAGCTGCTTAAATATTTGTTCAGCCTTTTTCTCTTTGGTTTGCTCTGATCAGTTGCTCTCCATGCTGTCTGCAGGATGTAGGCTAAGAGTGTTTTGTCATTTCTTTGAGCACTGAACCATTGCTGATGTCTTTCCTGCTTGGCATTGCTGGAACACATGCATGTTTTCTCCTGAATAGCAAACTCCCAGAAGCACAGTGGGAGACCACACAGCACCAAGAAAGCACCCAGGGTCAACTTTTCCATTTTTACTTCTTCTTTGTGTAATACATAACAGTGCAGAACCTGTTCCACATTTAGATCTGAATCATTTTCGAACCTCATTAATACCAGATATCTGTCATATGCTCTGATATTTGAAAATCCAAACATTGAAGCAGGGTGTACTTTCTTTGTATCAAGGCTGTCTGTGCTGGATGGTGTGCTCACAGAGTGTAAATTCCCAAATTGCTCTAAATGCTTTCATCTTTACTGTAATTTAGAATCACAACAGAAACATGTTCCAATGTAAAAATTGCATCTTGTGACTGAATTTAATGACTTCTTTATTAATTTTTTTTTCATGCTTATATACTAAATCATGTATTTAAACAAATTAAATACATGAAGAAATAAAATGTTGCTACTGTAACTGCTTTAGTTTAACAGACAGAAAAGTGAGGGCTTCTCTGGGAGGCTGGTGTTTAGGCATCTCTACTGGTTACCATGGGAGATTCAAAGATTTCTCAAACATGCATGAAGGAATCAAAGCAACTCTCCAAGTATGTTTTTGATGAGGGAATAATGTTATAACATGACATAAAACTGAACTCGATACAACACATTTTAAGTTGTGACAGGATAAAGTACCCAACACACAAAATTTCATGATCATCTGCCATATTAGTTCAGTCTTTTTGTCATTGTTCAGCTATGAACATTAATATAATCTAATATATTATCTAATACCTGCAGTCTGAAATAGAGTTCTTGTTTTTATTCTCTTAGTGTTGACTGATGGTGGAATTTACTGGGATGTCCACTCCTGTGAAGCCTGAAATCTGGGTTGTTTTCCACTCATGAATAACTTTCTTCTCTGTGGAATGATGATCTTTACATAGATCAGAAATGGTTTTTCACAAAGCTAAAGTGTTCCATGTGAAACATTCTTCAAATTTTGTTCAGTGTAACTAACAATACTAAGCACCCTATTCAAAAATGTGATATGAAAACTTAAACTATCAACAATGCTTCAGATATTATTGAACTGTTTTTTCATCAAAAAGTTTCTTTGACTCCAATAGATAAAAAAATTCCATTTTGCAATCCATGTTTTACATCATACTATTCTGGAACAACCCTGCTCCAACAAGTTTTTCACTTCTATGGGGAAGATACTGACTGCTTATTACTGCTCCACAAAAGCCAACTTCAGAATTTCCCTTCAGATGTTATAGGAGCACTGTAAAGGCAGGGTGGGGACAATATGTTTGTCTCTAAAGCTTCCTTCTGAAGTTTGATCCAAACATCTATCCCTGAGAGAGACGGTGTGCTTAGGAAGCCTCATCTGGAACGTGTAGATGGATCCAACCCGACCGAAACCTTCCATCTCACGCTTTCGCCTCCACTGGGTCTTCTCCACCGTGTACTCAGTGGTAACATGTCTACTAAGGGTGAACACTGAATCGCCCCTGACCACAGCGGTGAACAGAGAGCCTTTGCTGTTGCCATAGTGACCGGACATGGCGGTCCACTGACCTGAGGTCAGGTTGTAGCAGTCCATCACGCAAAGCAAAAAGTCCTCACCTGGTCCATTCCGCATCATGTACAGATTATCCCTGTGGCCCACCATGTAAAGTCCATAGCTCTGCTGGCGGATGAGCGTTGTGACCAAATGCCAGCGGTCGACCTCCGGGACGTACTCGTGGACATCCGTGGCCCCCTTCCCTCTCCAGAGACAGATGAAAATCCTGTTCATGGCTACAGCCGACACCACGGATGCTGCCTGGCAGGGCAGGGCCGAGACGAAGCCCCAGCTCCCCTCAGACGTCCGAAATCTCTCCACCGATGACAGATCCTTCATGTTGAACTTCCCCCCTAAGGCATAGAGACATCCCTCATGACCAATCAGTGTGAAGCTATAGCGCAGCTGCTGGGGACCACAGACTGTGGACCAAGTGTCATCTGTAGGGTTGTAGCAGAACCCGGCCTCCACAACCCTCTTACTGACATCATGCACTCCTCCAATGATGTACAGTTTGTTGTCAAGGACAGCCACCCCTGCCATGGTGGTGCTGGTGCTCAGTGGCAGCTGAGTGAGGGTCCTCCACTTCCTTTGTTCCTCGTCCAGATAGCAAATCGTTCTCTGGACATCATGCAGCAGCTCTGAGGATGGAGAGTGGCTGCACACGGCCATATAGCTGCTCGGGGAAACAGACTCCACGCACTCCACCATCTGGTTGGGTAAGGCGTGCACGTCCTCCTTTAGATCAGCATACATGTCCCTGATGAATAGGGCCGAGTGGTGGGACAGCTCCCACACCCCGTAGGCAGCAGCTGTGTGATACATAAGCAAACAGTTTTCAGAGCTGATGATGTTCATCATGTGTTTGGTGAGAGCTGGTACCTGGAGAAAAGCCGTGCATTCAATAGATTCAACAATCTGGTCACCGTTGAGCATGGGCCTCTCCCCCCGCAGCACTCGCAGCAGCACCAGGAACCCCTGAATGCCAACGCCTTGCAGCTGTACCTCCTCCTGCTGGCATTCTCTCATTCCAGACTGGAACAATGCTCTGAAGTACTCACAGTTGTCTGCCATGACGGTTCTGTCCACGCTGAAAATATTGCCGTTGACGTTGACCCTCAAGCTGTCTGCTGCCTCACCATGTCCGGACCCCTGGTAGCTGCTGGCCGCCATTAGTTTCTGCTGCAGCTCCCTACCAAACGCTCATTCATTAAAAGCAGTTAAATCCGTTTTGAAATCCAACCACATGCGCCACTTGTTGAACTACCAAAGACAGTGTTCTCCTCTCTGTATCTGTTGGTGCAGCTCTGAGAGCACACTCTATGCATAGCAGCAGCAGATGCAGAGATGTGACACAGTCCAAGACCAAATGTAACCTGAGCGGAGAGGTGAGCTGGATGATGGAATGTTAGCTGGAATAATGACTCCCTCTTTGTTTGTGGAACAGCTGAAGATCTGACCTCAAGCATCAATCCAAGTCGATGAGACAATGGTTGACTCATCTGGGGGTCATGCCACACATGCCGCCACTTCAACACCCAATCTGTTCACAGGACAACTGTGCTGTCAGGTTTATGGCTCAGGGAGACACAGAGAGCTGTGGTGGAACATTTTATTATAAGGTTTTACATCATGACTTTGATCATCTGATCTGCTGGTTATGTTACTGTATGTTACTCCGATTATAAACTCTCACCAAATCAACCTGTCTGGGTGATAATTGAAGATGCACCGATACAATATTAATATCTATGTCAATCCCGATGTTGAAAAAATTTCTAGATCAGGTATTGGTGACAATGTGCCTGATCCATAAAGGCGGATCTATTGAGTCTAATTCTATGCTTTGTTCTCTACTGGTGTCTTGCTTTATTTATTTTTTACATTATATTTAAAATTCCTAACTGCACTTTTAAAACCATTTCAAGTCTGTTACAGTTTATTTTTTGTCAGTTTCAGTTTCTTAATTACTTATTTTACATTGACTGTTACGCTCCTCATAACACTGATAGACTTTACAAATGAAAGTTGTGTTGTTTTAATATGTTTGATCAAGCTTGTCAAGCTATTGGTGTATATTTAAATGTTCTGTAGTGGTGCAGAGTTATCAAATAAACTTGTAATTCAGTACATTTATGTCTGTATTTTCTTTTCTTTTAAACAACTAATAAGTCAAATAAGCACTGTTACTCTGTTTCAGAGCGGTATTGGCCGATATTAAATCAGCCGATACCAATCCAAAAAATAAAAAGTTCAACTTCTGGGAATTGTGAATTTAATTCTGC
Source organism: Brachyrhaphis roseni (assembly GCA_903066815.1). Classification (NCBI taxonomy): domain Eukaryota; kingdom Metazoa; phylum Chordata; class Actinopteri; order Cyprinodontiformes; family Poeciliidae; genus Brachyrhaphis; species Brachyrhaphis roseni. Next base: position 8,226 of record CAEFZY010071523.1, read on the forward strand.
TGATATAATTCAGAGAAAACAATTTTCAGCTAAAGCATGTGTGTATGTGTTATCAGAGTGATTTGAATAAACCTGCTTGTTGACATTATTAAAATTTTTTCAGAAGGAATTAAAAGCTGTAAGTCAAACATCACAACTGTTTTGTAGCGGAAAGTTGGAAATGTTCCTGTACAGAACCAAAACAAACAGCTGCAAAAATATGAAAACAAGGATGTCTAATATATATCTGTCACATGAATGACGGAACGCAAGCACTGAACTGTACGGAAGTTTTCAGTCTGACCATGCAGCTTTGACTCAGCCGATGTTTCCAATAAGTTTAGTTTTTATTGTTTTTCTTTGAAGCTTTTTTTACCTAAAATGGTCAGATGAGTGAACAAGGCCCTGCTCACTCAGGACTGCGACCACAGGTCTGAAGCAGTATCATCATCATCATCATCATCATCATCATCATCATCATCATCATCATCATCATCATCATCATCATCATCATCATCATCCCTCCCTCCTCAGCGTCAGCTTAGGGCTTCTGCCCAGAGGAGCGCACATCTTTTCCTGTACCTGCTCGTCTGTAAGGACATGATCCCAGCAGACAGGACAGTCAGAATCATCGTGCAGCAGTCTTGACCTGACCATGACAAGGATGTTTGGGAAGGTAAAGCCTGTTGCTGAGTGCAACCTGGTTCTGGTCGGAGCTGTGAATTTCCGAGAGAAAGGGTTTTTGGTCTCGGACAGCTAAAATCCGTTAAAACACAAGTAATAGACTTTGTTGCAGCTTCATACTACCAGAATTAGTTTTTTTCGCCATTTCTATAATGTTTCAAGAAAAATTTCGCTGAAAGTTGATGTAGTGCTGGAAATTCACATATGCTACATTTTGAACTTCTTGAGCCGAGAGAAAGCTTTTTTGGTCTCGGGCAATCAAAATTCCTTGGAACACAAGAAATAAAATTTTTACTAACTTGAAACAACCAGAATTAGTAATTTTCAACATTTATAAACCGTTTCAAGGAATATATGGCTTAAACTTGATGTAGTGCTGAAAATTCACAAATAGTGCATTTTGAACTTCTTGATCCGAGAGAAAGGGTTTTTGGTCTCGGACAACTAAAATCCGTTAAAACACAAAAAATAGACTTTGCTGCAGAATTAGTGTTTTTCAACATTTCTATAATGTCTCAAGAAAAATTTCGCTGAAAGTTGATGTAGTGCTGAAAATTCCCATATGCTGCATTTTGCACTTCTTGAGCCGAGAGAAAACTTTTTTGGTCTTCACAATGCACTTTTCTGTGGAAAATCAGGTCTGTGTTCCCTTTTAGCAACTTGTTAGGAAAACATTGTAAACAAGCCATGTTCATTTCCTGGTTGTTAATCTTCTGATCAGGATTTTAGATTCTATTTTTAGTTCAGAGAGAATCCGGCTGACTTTATGTCAACTATTACTTGCGCAGCAAAGAGAATTTGTTTTCAGGGTGGTCCATCAGAACAGTTCCACCATTTCTCCTGGTAAATAGGACAGTTTATTAAGCTCTTACTTTCCCAGGACTTTGACTGACCCCCAACCCCCGTGGCTCCCCTGGGATCCAGATTCACTTATGCAACTTGTTTTATGCTCCTTTTCTCATTTTACAGCTCTCACTGTCAAGTTTCTCACAAAGCGCTTCATCGGTGAATATGATCCTTATCTTGGTGAGTCTTTTCTTCCACACTGATTAAAAAAGATAGTTAAAGTTAGTAGATTTACTGCAGTGATTGCATTACACATGCCAACATGGGACTACAATGTGAAATCAATAAGTGGGTGAGAGACCACAAAGAACTTTGAAATACAGTACAAATTTCTATATACAGTTATATTTAGCAATCTATAATAATAAGGTACATTATCAGTAAGTCAATGTATTGAGTGAAACATTATATAGATCAATTCCAAACTACAAGCAGATTTTGTGTTTGTCATAAATCGTACATCCACTATATATTTTATTCAATTGATCCCTCTAAAGCTGGTGAGAGAAAAAAAGTCTTATCTCAGATACTGGAGCACAATAATTTGCTGAGATGTGTTTGGCTTGAACATTTGGGTCCAGACTTTTGATCGACACTTTGACAAACATCAGAGGATCTCAAAACAAGAAGTTTCATTTTCTGACTGGAGGAGATTTAATAAATCGTTTCTATAGGAACAGAGTGAGGTTTGGTCAACAATACCATAATGTGCACATCACACAAAATCCTGAAATCAAACAGATATTTGACCATTAGCAAACTTAGCTTCATTCAGCTGAGACAATACATCTGGAAGTATATCAGCTCTTCTGTTGTCTGTGTTTTTTCAGAGGATGTCTACTCATCAGATGAGCTTGTGGACCAGCAGCCTGTTACAGTTCGAGTGATGGACACCTGCGACCAGGTATGAGCCTCAGCAATAGGCTCCACATTTACCAGAACAGCATCAGACCTGCAGTGACGTTCTGAGCTATCAGATGATTCTACTGCAGGCACAGGTTAGCTCTGAAGGTTCACAGAAAAGACATTACAGTCAGTAGCAGGTATGTGGGGAAGGCTCTCCCTCTAGTGGTGAAACACAGGAACAGCCAGCTACCTATTCCAGGCCTTCTTGAAACATTGAAGATCAAATGAAAACCAGGCGGAGGAGGATTTGTTTTAGGACTAAATGTAGCACTGATATGAAGTTCTTGTAAACAATACTATCATTTCAATGCCACCAATATGATTGCAGCCAATTTAATGACAGCATGTTTACCCATGATGATCTATAATGTAGTGAAAATTGCATGTATTAAGTATTTATTAACACTTCTGGAAGTTTTTAAACATACTAAGCTGTTGTAACAGATGATGTTTGTGACCTTGTTAGCACGTTCCTTTAGCGTTTTAACATATTAAATAAAGAGAAATACAATAATATCAGCTTCTTGCCAATAATAACCGAAATTATTAACAAATCTCACAATTTTCCAGCCTGTGAAACAAAATGTTATGAACAGTTTCGTGAATGTTGTGCCAGTTCAGCCAAGTTCAAATAAATTGAGGTCATTCTCAGCTGTTTATTTATTCAAGCGGAAAAAAACAGTTTTGGCTTAATGGTAAAAAAAAATTAATTGTCATGCGTGTGTCTGTGTACGTGCGTGGGGGTGTGTGTGGGGGGGTGTGTGTACATGTGTGTGTAGGAGGGTCCAGTGAATTGTGAGCGCTATCTTTCATGGGCCAATGCCTTCCTGGTGGTCTACAGCATCAACGACATGGAGAGCTTTAAAGGCTGCCAGCTGTACCTGCAGACTCTCTCCATGCATAAGAACACCTTCAGGTCCCAGACTCCCATCATCCTGGTGGGCAACAAGCTGGACATGGACAGACACAGGCATGTGATCTTTCTGTGGGTCTTTTTTATACTTTGCAGGTTGCTTGATGTTATATGGGTCTCTCAGCCTTCAGGCTACCACAAACTTACTGCTGAAGTTTGTGGTAGGATTTTGCTGTTAGGGGTCTAGGCTGAACACCTTACGTATGTAATATTTCAATAACTGATGTCAAAGTTATTTATTTGTAGCAGTGGGTATATTAAGATAACTTTTTCATTACACTGTCGTCCCACCATGTAATGAAAACTAAGGGCAGTAAGTAACATGGAAACAGCTTTGAACACTGCCTGAGGTAAACCTAGAGGATTTTGGCATCATAACGGTACACTGCAGAGATAAATGTGTTGGACCACAACTTCAGCAAATGAGCTTTATTTTTTACCAGCTACAGTTCAACAGGAGAGAAAACCTGTGAAGGAAATCTAGGAAACATAGAAGTAGAGCTGAAGAAAACAAAGCAAACTTTGTTTTTTTTTTTTAGATTCATTCATTATCTCAAGAAACCCATTGGGGAAAAGTATATGCAGAAAATGTCTGCTCTTGGTTTTCATACAAAAAAAAACAAAATATTGTTGATAATGTTTACTGTATAATTGTGCAAACAGCACACACAAACTTGTGGCTGAAATGTTCAGAGAGAGATGACTGCCTCTCTAAAAAAACACAGTTAGATGACCAAAGCTGATTTCTCAAGAAACATCAGGTTAAGGTTAGGGACGCAATGATCCACTTTTATCACTTCTGGTATTAATACAAACGTCTGAGGTTTAGTATCTGCAGATATCAATCCGATACAGAAAAACAACTGAATCGATATTAATAAGGGATTGGTGCATCTCTAGTTGAGATGCACCAATCTCAACTAGAGATTGGTGCATTTGTAAAAACAAAGTCTGATCTTCTGTCAGACAAAGAAGAATTAAAGGTTATGTGTTTTTTTTCTACAGCTGCATGAAGACATCTGAACGATGAAGAAGAAACAAAAAAATGAATTCAAAACAAATGTCTTAAGGCTGATTTGCCCTTTCAGGCAGGTGAGTCAGAGTGATGGTGAGGCTGTGGCGATTCGCTTCGACTGCTCCTTCTTCGAGGTGTCTGCCTGTTGGGACTTCCTGTCTGTGCAGCACATCTTCCATGAGGCAGTCCGGAGGGCCAAGCGAGGTGGCGAGCGCAGCAACTTGCACAGTGCTGCCTACGTCAGCGAGGACAAAGCTCTGCTGGGTGTCCACTCCTTTTCCACTCTATGCTACAAGGAGCTGCCGGCGCCTGCCACCGCCAAGCTGGTCACGGTGAAGACATCCAGAGCTCAGAGCAAACGGAGGGCCGCCACACTCACCCTGCTCAAGGGCGTTAAGATCTTCTGACACATCTGCCTTCCAACTGTGACGTTAGATGACTTTCAGACTGACGGGTCGATGCAACACAGCAGAGAACAGAGCAGGAAGAAGAGCTGGTATACTAAAAGGGTATATTTTTCCTTTGTAAGGAAATCAAAGATTCTGGTTCATAAAAGCCTTATTACTGGTTTGGATCTGAACTTTGAACAACTCCTGCTGGGTTGTATTTCTCCTAAACGTTCTGGCTATTTGCTTCAGAATGATTCTGATTCACCCTGGGCTTTTTGTCTCACCCATCAATCCCAACAAGTGGCAGACCAGAAATCCCTCAAAGGAATCAGTCATCACATCCTGTAGACGGCTGTGTAAGATGTAAAGTCGTCCTCGCTCCTGTCAGACTGCACCATGGCAACTGTAGCTACAATGTAGCTCACCACCATCAGTGTATTGATGTGTGAATGGGTTTATGACTCAATGTGAAGCGATCTGGGGTCTTCTTCACTAGATAAAGCTCTATACAGGTACAGGCCACTTACCATGGTACAAAGAAAACACACCATCCTTTAATGCTAAGGTTTATCACAGCAAAATAAAATGACCTGGTTTTCAGCAGGTTCCAAAATGATTTCTAATGTGCAGAAACACACATTTCGCACTGTAATCAGTTTGGGAGCAAAGATTCACTTAAGAACCAAGTGAACAGTTTCAGCTTCTTCTGAGGTTTAAGAGGAAAGCAGCCGACAGCTCACATTATTAATCATAAACAGATTTAACTACAACTATACCAGCAGGAACATGCAGGCGTGTGGCAAAGCAGCGCCAAGTGGGAAGGCATCAGTACTGACCTTAGAGGATATTTCTGTTGCCTAAGAATCTTCTGAAATGTGTGACCAGAGCAGGAGTGTACTTTTTAGCAATACTTTCACTGTTGTTTCAAAAACCACTTGTTTTTAATTGTAATAATATTATATATTGCAACTACTTACTTTCAAGAATTTTATTTTATTTTTTTCATATTTATTTCCTCTCTGTAATACAAATGTTGATTTTTAGACCTTTAGAGTATTCTCTGGAATGTACTTTAATTTTGATACCAGAACTAATCAAATACACCTTGTAGTTCCTGAGGTATATTGAAATCATTTTGGGGTTGTCATTTTTGAGACCTCTCCAAAAAAGAGACGTTAGGTACAAGGGGTTAAGGGCTAAAGATGTTTTGCTTGTTATGTCCCATTTGAAGGGACTAAACAGAGCTGGTGTGAGTGTGAAGAAACAAAAAACTGTAACTATCTTTAGTTGCTTGCATTTGGTTGCTGAGTTTGTTGGCTGATCTTTTCACTGTCATTATTACAAAGTTCTTCTGCCATGACAAAAAACTACCTGAACAGTGACATAGGTCCAACCCAGTCCATTACAATCTGCAACACAGATACCACTTGACAATTTAGATAACTTTAGATAGGCACTTTGGATAACACGTCAATAAATGGTTATATTCATATTCATATGGTCCCTTCTTATCAGTTAGTGGCCTCAGTGCAAAACTAGAGGTTTTATTCTCTGGCAGAGTCAGACTTTGATTTAGGGATTTCTCTCTTGTGCACAGTTTTAGTTTCCAAGAAAAAGATGACAGGTTCAAACTTCAGATGCCATGTTTCACACAAAATGATGACATGATTAAACACAATTCTTCTCCCTAGACCAGACTTTGGGCTACTGTGGCTCTGTGGATAGAGTAGTCGTCTTATGATTGGAAGGTTGTAGGTTTGATTTCAGCTTCCTCCTGTCACATGTCAATGAACCCCTGGGTAAGGCACTTAACCCCAAGTTGCCTGATGTATAAATGTGTGTGTGAATGAGTAAATGTGACTCTAGTGTAAGTCACGTTTACTTTAGTGATTAAAATGATTGGAAAATCACTTCACTTACCTTGCTCCATTTTGGAAAAAGTTTAAACAAAACAAGATGGAAAATTGATTTAACAACACATTACAGCGAAGAAAGACTTTAGAAAGACTAAATGGAGACTTTAACCACTTACTGCTAATGTTGCGGTTTTACTGTCAAGCAGATTGTAAACTGATTTTGAATATAGCACATACATGATGCAAAGTTGTGAAATTAGACATACTTTAGCTGACTCAGTCCACTACATGGCAGCAAAGTGTTTTCAATATGACCCTTGGTGTGTCTAAAATGTGCATCAACTGGGCTTAAAAATATGCATACCAATGACTTACAGTCAGGGAAAACAGGTCCTCACCATCATGACAAGTTAAAAATACTAACAAAAGCTAATTCTACATGCTGATGTGTCACAGTCTGCCTAACATAATGAACACATAAGAGTGGCATATTTAGTCCTTCTGATCAGCCACAAATGAGCAGTGAAAATGAATAAGATGATACAGAAAGTACAATGTCCCACTGATGGTGGTGAGGTGCTGAACCAAATAGACACAAAGGGCAACAGGTGTTCTACAAATTAAAAAGACTGAAAACATTAAGAAAAGTACAAGAACACTCAGTGAGAATAGAACTATTCCAGAACGACTCTCCTCCATGCTGATCAGCTCCATTAAAGCTGCCAGACTTTTAAAAATGAAGGCAAATGAGTAATTTTTACAAAAGTGACAGAAATATTTGTGGGAATGGACTTTATATTAAAAACATAGTGAGATTATTTTAAATTTTAGCTAAAAAGGAATCAGCCAATATAAAAAAAAAAAAATCTAATTTCAGTTCATTTAAATGTTATGTTCCGGGGTTGTTTGGTTTTCTGTGTGGTCCTCCTCGACGTAGGCAAGAAGGATAGTACATTGAGACCCTGCATTGACTACAGAGGGTTAAATAATATCACTGTAAAAAATAAATATCCCCTGCCGTTGTTATCGTCCGCCTTTGAACCAGTTCATGGAGCTATAGTTTTCTCCAAACTGGATTTACAAAACGCTTACCACCTCCTACGCATTCGAGAAGGGGATGAGTGGAAAACAGGGTTTAAAACGCCCATAGGACATTTTGAATATCTTGTTATGCCTTTTGGGTTGTCTAATGCACCTGCCTTTTTCCAGGCCTTGGTAAATGATGTCTTGAGAGATTTTTTAAACATTTTTGTTTTCGTTTACCTGGATGACATCCTGATTTATTCTAAGACCAGTGAGGAACACAAGCATCATGTTCGGCTGGTCTTGCAAAGATTGTTGGAGAACAAATTATATGTCAAAGCTGAGAAATGTGAATTCCACCAATCATCTGTCTTTTCTGGGTTTCATATTAGGGGGCGGACAGGTAAGGCCGACCGAGGAGAAGATTCGGGCGGTCCTGGAATGGCCCAAACCCGCAAACAACTTCAACACTTCCTCGGATTTGCTAACTTTTATTGACGATTCATCCGTAATTACAGTCAGACTGCCTTACCTCTCATCGCCTTAACCTCTTCTAAGATTCCTTTCAGTTGGACTCCGGAGGCTGAAGCCGCATTTTCTCGCCTTAAGATCCTCTTCGCTAACGCTCCTATACTCCTCCAACCTGACCCCTCTAAACAATTCATTGTGGAGGTTGATGCGTCAGACACCGGAGTTGGAGCAGTTTTATCCCAGATATCATCTCAAGATAATAAAACTCACCCCTGTGCCTTTTTCTCACGCAGATTAACTCCTCCCGAGAGAAATTATGATGTGGGAGACCGTGAACTGTTAGCCATTAAACTGGCCCTGGAGGAATGGAGACACTGGCTGGAGGGGGCAGAGCATCCAGTGCTGGTCTGGACCGACCACAGGAACCTGTCCTACCTACAGTCCGCCCGAAGGCTCAATCCCCGACAGTCACGCTGGTCACTATTCTTCTCTCGGTTCAACCTCTCCATTTCATATCGTCCAGGCTCCCGCAACATAAAACCAGACGCTCTTTCCCGTATTCACTCACCTGATGACTCCGAGAAGGCTCCAGCTTCAATCCTCCCACCTAGTTGCACTGTAGCAGCAGTAACCTGGGAAATTGAAGATATCATAAGTCAAGCACAAGTATCCGAACCAGCTCCTGATTCCTGTCCACCCAGTAAGATCTTCGTACCTTCCTCTGTTCGAGCCCGTTTCCTCCAGTGGATTCATGCATCCAAGTTTTCAGGTCACCCCGGCATCGGTCGCACTACTGGGCTAGTCAATCGACAATTCTGGTGGCCATCTGTCCATAAAGATGTCCGTGAGTTTGTCCAAGCCTGCACCGTTTGTTCCCGTAATAAGACATCTCACCAACCCCCGTCTGGTCTCCTACAACCACTGCCCATCCCAAAACGCCCCTGGACACATATCCATAGATTTTGTCACCGGTTTACCACCCTCCAAGAACATGACCACCATCCTCTCCATAGTCGACCGTTTCTCCAAGGCCTGCCATTTCGTCCCTCTCCGCAAACTACCCACAGCCTTCCAAACAGCTCAACTTCTGGTCAAACATGTTTTCCGGCTTCATGGTATCCCACAGGACATTCTATCAGATCGAGGACCCCAATTCATATCCCAGGTTTGGAGAAATTTCTGCACTGCATTAAATGCCAATGTTTCACTGACCTCTGGTTTTCACCCACAGTCCAACGGCCAAACAGAACGTCTCAACCAGGATCTAGAAACCACCCTCCGCTGTTTCACATCCTCCAATTCCTCCCCTGGGTGGAATACGCTCACAACAGTCACGTCTCCGCTGCTACAGGTCTGTCCCCGTTCGAAGCATCTATTGGCTATCAACCACCTCTTCTCTCTTCAGATGAGGAGAATATCTCTGTCACCACATCCACCGCTGCCGTAAGATCTGGAACACCACCATCCACAACCTCAACCATATCGCCGAGCAGTCTAAACGCCAGGCTGACCGAAGAAGGATCCCAGCTCCCATCTACACCCCCGGTCAACAGGTCTGGTTGTCCTCCCGAGACATTCCACTCAAATCCATATCCAAGAAACTCTCTCCCCATTACATTGGTCCGTTTGAAATTGAAGCCATCATTAACCCATCAGCTGTCCGTCTCCGTCTACCCGCCTCCCTCCGCGTCCATCCCACCTTCCATGTTTCCCGTGATCTTGATGGCCATCCTGCCTACACGTAGGCAGGATGGTCTACGATGGCCGGATTGTAGACCATCCTGTGGGCCGGATCGTAGACTCACGTCGGCGAGGTCGGGGCTGGCAGTACCTCGTCGACTGGGAGGGCTACGGTCCGGAGGAGCGTTCCTGGGTCCCGGGTTTTTTATTTTAGATCCTTCCCTCATCGCTGATTATCATTCCTCGTTGCCCTCCAGTTCTTCTAGGCCGCCAGGTGGCGACCATTGAGGGGAGGGTACTGTTATGTTCCGGGGTTGTTTGGTTTTCTGTGTGGTCCTCCTCGACGTCCTACTCACCTTCCTCCAGTAGATGGTGCCAACTCTCCCGACGGGAGTGCGTGGTTGCCGTCAATTAGCGCACCTGCGCCTCATCTAGCTCGTCAGCGGAGTGTACAAGAGGAGGGGACTCCCAGTCCATCGGCGCCTGAGTGTTTTGCCAGTAACGGTACCTCCGAGCCTCCTCGAGCTTGTCTCTGTGTTTTCCTTGCTGATTTTTGGAATCTCCTAGTGACGTCTCCTTGTTGTTCCTTGCCTTCAGGTGATCCCTTGAGACGCCCTGGAGCTGCTCCGTTTAGATCCTGTCTGGCTGGTTAACCAAGTCCTCCCTCGTGACGCCGTGGAACGTACCCACTGGTTGCCCAAGTTCCCAGACTCACCTTCTCCGCTGATTACAAGCCCTTCCTGGATTCCACGACTGGCAGCCGCACCGCTCCTCTGTCCTCCGCTGAACCCGAGCCTACCTGTCCGCCCTCCGACGCACTCCTTCCGTTGCCCCTTGGATCTCCACTGTCTGCACCGGACCACCTGGACCCACAGAGAGACTAAGACCCCGGACATTCCAGTAACCTTCCCCCAAGCACCTAACCTCCACACTACAAGTAAGATCAGACCTGTTTGTTATATATCACTCACCTTTCCGACGAACCTGAAGTCACCACTCTGCTCTGCCTCTCTAGTGTACCAACCGCTCTGTGAATCAGCTCCCTCCCTGGACCAGACCCTCATTGCACATTTTATTAGGCCCGAGCAGCTAAGCGCTGCGAAGGCCTATTGTATCTGTACTGTTTATTAGGCCCGAGCAGCAAAGCGCTGCGAAGGCCTATTGTATCTGTACTGTTTATTA
>CAEFZY010071525.1:0-49340 GCA_903066815.1 Brachyrhaphis roseni
CCCCCCCGACCCGGAGAAGGTGGTTTTTATTTATTACTTAAATGTTGCTTTGTTTCAGTTTGGTTTTAACATAGTCTTAGTTTTAAACTGTTTAATGAAAAAAATCAGTCGAAATGCTAAAAAACAGATGAATAAACACAGAAACTGGAGCTATTAATTCCAGTAGGTTAGTTATAAATGATGTAGTTCCAGTTAGTTTTTCTCATTCATTTCAGTTTTTAAGAGTGAAAATGCTGCACCAGAGAGAAATCAAACATCTGAACATTTAAAAACTGATGGATTGTAATGAAAACTGAACAAGTTGCTGCGAACGTAGGAAACAGAACTAACCTGAGACCCAGCAGAACCTGACCCAGAGTCCGACCCGTTCTGTCTGCAGATGACAACAGATCTGATCCGGCAGCTTCTGAGGGCCGACGTCCAGCTGGCCGCCGCCGAACGCTTCTCTGGAGACGCCTGCAGCGGCCTGAGGAGGCTGCAGGTAGAACCGGGCCGGGTCCAGGACCACAGAACCAGGGCGGTTCTGGGTCCATAACAGTTCTGGTCCCGGTCCGGGTCCAGGTTCTGCGGCTCTTCACTTCCTTTCTGCTCCCGCTTCACAGGATGAAGATGTCCGCATCATCGTCGGACATTTTGAAGATGGTTCTGTGACGGACGTGTTCTGCTGTGTGAGTGAACTCCGGGTCCAGGTTCTGGTTCTGAATGTTTCACATGCTAACATGGCCCAGATGACCCCAGGGCCCGGCTTTAAGACTGAAACATTCAAGATGGCGGCCATTTATCAATGCACCAAAACTAACAATATTTACCAAAGATGGAAACGTTTGGTCAGACCACTGACATATGGACCATAGAAATGATATTTACTGATAATCTGATTATTTCTCAAGATGGCCACCATGGTTGTGATGGAAAATATAATAATATAAATCCACAATAGCTCCTGCCAGTGGAGGAAACAGCTAACCAAAAGGATAAATTCACTCTTTCAATAAACAAAAATCTTAGCTCACGTGTTTAGTTAAACTGCTAAATACAAAAGAATTAGCTCTGCTAATGCTAAACACATACAATTAGTGTAAGCCATTGCTAAATCGCTAATCACGTAACAAAAAATTTGTGTAAGCTAATGATAAACCGCAAAAGACAGAAAATGTGAGGATGCTAAACCTGCTAAACGCATAAAAAATGTTAGGGCAAGCTAACACTAAATAGCTAAACACATTAAAAAATGAGCAGAAACAGCTAACGCTAACCGTTAAGATGACTGTCCTTCCAGTTAACGGCTGGTGTGAGACTCGCTAACAGCAAAGTTCCCAGTTCCTGATTATTTTAAAGTTGGATGAACAGGAAGAGCAAAGATGAAAACGTAACAAAGTTCATCCAAGCCACAAAATAGGGAACCTTTTAAAATAGGGAACCTTTTATGGAAGTAATTGGTTAAAAAGTTCAAAGACGGCGTCCATCTTGAAATTCTGCAGGCTAAAATGTCTGAGGCTAATTCTTATCTAACCTCAAAGCAACATGCTGGCTGTAACCAGAACATCTGGACCCTGGTGACTGTGTTCAGGCGTTCAGACTGGGCCTGTTTGGACCTCGGTACCAGTGGATTCTGGCCGCTGGACGACCTTCTGGGTGGAGGCTGGGATGGCAGCCCTCCAGCTGCTCTGCTAGCAGCCTGCTAACGGCGGCAGACGGATCCTTCAGGCTGCAGGTCAGACAGCTGAGCAGCACCAACACGCCTGGAGTCTCTGGACGGGTCAGAACTTTTCTGCACTGCGCTTCCTGGCCCGGCTGGGATGCTAGCTCCAGGCTAAAGGTTTATCCCATCCACAGACTCCTCAGGAGTACCTGGAGTCGTACCTGAAGCAGCTGAACCAGGAGGGGTCAGAGGTCAACCCCCTCCACGCCTTCGCCTACGATGCGGTTTGGGTCGCCGCCCAGGTTCTGGTTCAGGTGAAGGAGACGGTGAAGCTCAGGAGAAAGGTGGGCTCTCTGAAGAACGTCTCTGTCGGCGAGGAAGAGGAGGAGAAGATGCTGCTGGAGGCCGTGAAGAGCACACAGTTTGAAGGAGTAACAGTAAGGACACACACACCTGAGTCAGTGACAGGCTCCCATCTGCTTCCTTCATCCTCCACCAGTTCTGCAGTGGTGGGCACCGCTAACTAAACAGCTAGCTTTGCTACCCCAAAATAATTAGTGGAAGCTAACACTAAACTGCTAGCCGCACATAGCAGTTAATGAAAGCTAATGCTAAAGCACTAACCCCACTTTACCCACATACTCTTTAAAAAAGCAAAAGTTAAAGCTAGTAATTAGTATAAGCTAAAGTCCTTAGCATAAGGTAACAGTAAAGCACCACAGGTTGAATCGTTACAGAATTAGCTCGACAGAAGACGCAGCTAAATGCTACATCACAGCAATTAGCAGAAACAAAGAGCAACAACAAGATAAACGTTGAACTTAATTCAACTGAAGGTTTATTAAATACCCATTAAATTAGCGCTTTAGAATTTATCTGGACAATAGTTTAGGGGAAGCTGAGAATGCTAAATATTTTCAAAGTTAGCAATATGGCTAAATATAGAAATGTTTTTATCTTAAAGAACCAGAACCAGAACCGGTCCAACGGGCCTTCTGTCTGTCTGTCTGTCTTTGCCAGGGTCCGGTTTCCTTCCGGAACGGCGACAGAATGACTGTGATGGAGCTGATCCAGGTTCAGGGTGAGGAGAGCCGACCCGGTTCCGGTTCCGGTTCCCCGATGCTCAGCTCTGCCTGTTTGTCCTCAGGGGACCGCGGAGTTCTGGTGGGCGAGTTCAACACGAGTCACCAGCAGGTCCGAGTCCAGAACCAGCTGCTCCGGTTCAAAGGTCAGGACGGCTCCTCTCTTACTGATCTATAGAGAGAAAATAGTCCCAAAATTATTACAGGCGAAGAACTCCTTTCAAGAAGTTATGAACTTCTGGATCTAAAATACTTTAGTGCAGCAGCTGAACTCACATCAACACATTGCACTAGTTAAACTGTGGCCAATAGAAATACTGACGCTAACATCCATTCAGACAAATAGACGCGTCTTTGCAGCACCATATAATTATTTTTAAAAATTAGAAAAAGTTATTCTTAGATTTTTTTTTGGGACAAAATTATTTGGAAATAAAATTGTTTCAAGAATAATTTTAAAGGGAACATTTATGTTACCGGCAACTCCCGACCCCATTAGGGACAAGGGTGAGAAAATGGATGGATGGACATTTATGTTTGCATAAATGTTTGTGATTATTAAGCAAATGTTGCTTCAACGTCTGTATAAACTTATTGTTTGAAACGTTTTTCAAAGCTTGACTTATGAAATGCATTTCTTTCAAATTTAAAGTCTGAAACATTTTAATGTTTATTTTAAATCCTTGCTGCTTCGACTCCATCAGAACAAACCAGTTTAATCTCTTTATCCTGGTTAGATAAAGGTTATTAGAACTGGTTTATTTCAACAGACTCCTGGTCACCATCAGACATGAGACACAAACTTATTATTATTATTGTTGTTATTATAAAAGGTAAAATAAAACAAAAATGGCTGAATTCTTCTCTTCATTCAGATGAATGTTTCTGGGTCGCTCCGGGTTTCCCGTCCCGTTGGTGGATGAGCAGGTCCAGAGGTCTTTGGGTCCAAACTGACCCGGTTCTGTTCTGCAGGTCCGGGACCGACCAGAGACCAGACTCTGGTCCGGCAGCAGCACCTCCGGGTCGGCCTCCTCCTCTACTGCGTCCTGTCGGCAGCCGCTGCCGGAACCATCTTCATCACCCTGACGGTCCTCTGCATCATCATCATCGGCCGCTGGCGCTGGTGGGTCCAGTTCTGGGTCCAGCAGAACCCAGGTCCGGTTCTGGGTTCTGCTGGACCCACCAGAACTCAGCTGTCCGTCTGGTTCCAGGCCCCGGCGGCCCGGAGCTTCTCCCCAGGACGAGCTGCTGCTGCTGGGCCTCCTGCTGTCCTCAGCCTCGGTTCTGTTCTCTGGCCTGGACCGGACCTCGCTGCCGGACCCGACGCTGGACATATTCTGCTCTGTGAGTCCAGAACCAGAACCAGAACCAGAACCAGAAGCAAGTTATTCAAGTTAACTAAAACAAACTCAGGTTGATAAAACATTTTAAGTGAAATAAATAAAAACTGTAACAGGAACCAAACCGTTTATAAATCAAACAAGTTATAGATTAATTATAGATTAATTATAATTAATTATACATTAATTATAAATTATAGATTAATTATAGATTAATTATAGATAATTAACCTTCATTTATGTTGATGGATCTTTTATCAGCTTTTCAAACGACATAATGTCTTTTTCACTCCACAAGTTGCTGTCGGCTAATTACAGCTTATTCTAATCACTAATAACTTTATGGATTAATTATTGGTTGTTCAGTAATAATTGAATCTGTTTTGTGAAAATGGTTTCATCTGATGAATATGTTGAATTCTGCTGCTGCCTCCAGCTACCAGGCATAATAATCATCATAATAATAATAATAAAATAAAAATGTATCATTTTAATAACTTCTTTCAGTTTTTACATTTTGTAGTTTCCTTGTTTTGTATTTATTGTTTGAATAACTTTATTTTTATCAGGACAAATTGAGGCATTTGGGCAAAATCTGACAAACGTCAAATAATGTTCATCACCTACAAAACAAAGTCAATTAAACACAAAGTCACAACGTAATAAAGCTGAACCACAATGTTACAGTCCAGAACCAGAACCAGAACCAGAACTCCTGGTTCCTGTGCTGCAGGTCCGTCTGTGGACTCTGTCTCTGGGTCACACTGTGGGCTTGGCGGCGCTGCTCACCAGAACCTGGAGGGTCTACTCCGTCTGCTGCGTCCGGCTGAAGGTAAGACCGCTCCAGGTCCAGCGGGTCCAGAGGGAATTCTGACGTCTCTCTGTGTCCAGAACCAGAACCAGCTACAGGAAACGGGCCTTGTTCAGCTCTGGATCCTCCTGTTGGACCTGCTGGTTCTGACGTCCTGGCAGATCCTGGACCCGCTCAGACGGGAGGTTCTGCAGCACCGGCTGGAGGTAAGGAGCCTCTGGACCGGGCCAGAACCGGTCCAGAACAGGAGAGTTTAGTTTTCAAAGTTTATTCATTCATTTAGAAATGTTAGTTTAAATATTTCATTAGAAAGCTAAATATTTAGCTTGAAGCTATTTAAACTGGAGCTAATTGTTGAGTTGATCATCTAGTCAATGTTTATATTTGGATACTAATCATTTATCTAAACAGAAGTTATTAATAAACTAAATACTGTTTTGTGTGTTTTTCCTCAGGACTTCTCGGCTGACCAGGACGTCGCGGTCCAGTCGTTCTCTGACCGCTGCAGCAGCGCCAACATGGAGCTGTGGCTCACCGCCGTCTGCGGATACAAAGCTCCTCTGCTGGTCAGAACCTCATGAAACCATGACAGGAAGAGGCCGCAGACCGTTTCCATGGCAACAGATGAAACTAACCCTCCGGTTCCTCCTCAGGGTCTGGGCTGCTTCCTGGCCTGGAACATCCGGGTCAGCGGTCAGCTCCTCGCCCTCACCATGTTCTCCCTCACCGGGTTCAGCGCGTCCGCGGCGGCCGGGTCGCTGCTGACCTCCAGTGACCCCGCAGCCCAGTTCTGTCTGTGCAGCATCCTCATCCTCAGCTGCAACCTCGTCATCCTCATGGGCCTGTTCGCTCCTCAGGTGACTGCAGCTAGCTGCGTTAGCCCAACGCGCTAACCATAGACAGCATACGCTACTGCTAAACCGCTACACCAACACGCTATTTAGCTGAAGCTAATGCTAAATGCTAACCATACACAATAGTTCCACTAACGCTAAACCACTATTGAAAGCTAATGCTAAAGCGGTTTCGGTTTTCTAACTCTGCTGCTGATTTCGTTTGTTCTGCTTCATCTTGCTGCCACATTTTCTGAACCTTTTGTTTCCAGGTTCTCTGCTTGCTGAGCAGCAGCTGCAGCAGCAGGGAGCTGCAGCAGGCGTCGGAGCTGCAGCAGGCGTCGGAGCTGCAGCAGGCGTCGGAGCTGCAGCAGGCTGACCCTGCAGAGGAAGAGGGCGTTGAGCGTCTGAGGAGGAGAAACCAGGATCTGAGGAGTCAAAGCGCCCAGGTGAGGGCGCTGCAGGTGAACAGCTGAGGGCTCCAGGTGTAACCGTCTCCTCTGGTTTCCACAGCTGGACGTCCAGATTGAAACCGTCGCCATGGAGCTTTCTGCCAGGCTGCAGGAGGAAACGGGTAACAGCGGCGCGTTCGCCCACAGGAAGCCGCGTTTCTGCTGCTAACTGAGTCTCTTACGTTTGTTCAGGATGCGGAGCGGCGAGACCTTCAGCTGAGGAGAACATCAACTCCCCAGAGCGGTGAGTGGAGCGTCGTCATGGCAACGCTCACTCTTTTATCACACAGCCGCCATTTTGTTCTAGTTCCTTGGAGCTGGTGTTCCTCAGGGTGGCGTGCTCCATTTCAATTAAACTACTAAAAATTTTATCCCAAAATTAAAATTGGTCAAATTAAAATTGTGACCAATCAGTGAACAATGTTTCAGTAGATCAGCCAATCAGACAGAAGCTGAACATTCAGTTCATTTCTCCTCAAACAACTCATTACCAACGCTTATAGAACAGGTTCTGATCTGTTCTGTCTGGTTCCATTTGACCCGGTCTGGTTCTGCAGCGTCCGGCGCCGGCTCTCCATGCAGCTGCCCATCCTCCATCACTCCTACCTCCCGGTGGTCGGCGGCGTCCGCTCCAGCAGCTCCAGCCTCTTCGGCGAACAGGAAGTCGTCGCTCCCCGCCATCAGGACCACTTCCTGTATAGCTGAGGACAGGAAGCTGCGCAACCAGGAACTTCCTGTGGGAAAATAGAACGATGAATATGAACTGTTGTTGAAATATTTAGATAATAAATTATTTTCCCTTTATTGTCATTATTTTGAAGAAATCAGTTTTCACTTCGTCATAAAAAGGTTTTGCCAAAAGAGACAAATTTAGTTAATAAAGAATTTATAAAAGCAACAAAAGGTCAAACCTGCATGTTTCTTTCATAAACTTGTTTACCTGAGAAAATAAAAACGACCTTTGACCTTCGATGTTAAAGCAGAGACCAAATGTTCCAGGCTGAAGATCTCAGATCTGATTATTTCATCTCTTTGCTTTGGCAGCAGATCAGGAACTTCTGGACTTACAACATCGGACCAAAGTTTAACTCTGAAAGCTGCTCAGAACCAGAACCAGAACTGGAACAGAACCAGAACTGGAACAGAACCAGTACAGAACCACAGCAGAACCAGAACTGGAACAGAACCAGAGCAGAACCGGAACACAACCAGTACAGAACCAGAGCAGAACCAGAACAGAACCAGAACAGAACCAGAGCAGAACCGGAACACAACCAGTACAGAACCAGAACAGAACCAGAACAGAACCGGAGCAGAACCAGAACAAATGTCACATTTGACACATTTCACGTTTCTTTAAAAGCAGACAAGAGAAAACAGCAAAGAAAACTGAAATGAAGGTGAATTAGGAAACATCTGCTGCTGAGTGGGTCCCTCTAGCGGACAGGAGAGGAACTGCAACCCAAACCTACAGCAGATTTATGCTAAACTAGTTTAAAATGAATAGAAATAATCTGGATTATTCAGCCTGACATGGCAGAAAAACACAGAGATTCATTTAGTCATGTTATTCATTCATTTACAAAAATTAATTTAAAACCAAATAAGTGTTTCATATACAAATCAAATATTTAATTAAGCTAAATATTTAACTCCATACTAAATGTTTAGTTTGCTAACTAGTTAGCTAGTAAGAAGCTAAATATTTAGCCAAAAGCTAAAGTTAAGAAGCTAGATCCTGTAGCTAAATACTTAGCTCCTAGCTAAATATTTAGTTTGTAAATAAAATGTAGTTAAGATGCTACATATTTAGCTTAACTGAATTCTTAGTTAGCATGCTAAATATTTATCTTCCAATCAAATATTTAATTTACAGGTAAAATATTTACTTCAGAAACTAAATATTATAGCTAATCATTTAGCTCCATACCAAATATTTAATTCAAAGAGAAAAATTTAGTTTGGAAAATAAAATTGTAGTTAGCATGCTAAATATTTAGCTTATAGCTAAAACAGTTTTAGACCCAAACTAGTTTTCAAACTAAAAAATGAGTTTGAACCTGACATTAATAAATGACTGAATAACATGAAACTGAAAGACGAACATTTTTCCTCTCATGGCTGAAAGATCCAACAGGCTGCAGTTCGTTCCTTAGAGGTGGTTCTGTAGAACCGGGTCGTGTTTTTCTGCCTGTTGGACTTTCAGCCTCTGCTGCTGTGATGAAATCTGCAGTGGAAAAACCCAGCATGTGAGACCTGAGTGGGAGGAGGTTCTGGACTCCTTATAAGCTGGGCCGGACCTCCGGCCACAGACCCGTCCACTATGATGTTCTGTAAAGTTCTGCTGTGTTCAGCCGCACTGGTTCTGCTGGCCGGTTCTGTGGAGCCGTCGTCTGGAGGTGAGCCGCCTTCAGAGCCGCTCCGCAGTTTGCAGCCTAACTGACTGACTGTTTCCCAACAGGATCCACTGGTCCCTTCAGCTACGACCTGTCCGGTTCCGACCTGACCAACCTCTACAACAAGCGGGTCTACCTGGCGGAGGCGATGCGGCGGCCGCTGGGAAACCTTCCTGTTACATTTGGAATCATCAGCCACTGTGGCGTTCGGTCAGTGAAACTGAAACCTCCTGATAAATGGAAACATTAGCAAAGAGCCGGTGGAGCTGAACTCAGAGGAAACATCATCCAGTCACCAACTACGAAACTAGAACTGATCAAAATCATCAACATGTTGCTCAACGTTCCACCGATCATGGTTCTGCAGCTCCAACCAGCCACTTTTAGCTTTAAAGGAACTCAGTGTTTCAGCTGCTCTGCAGTTTTCTGGATGTTTGTTCCAGATCTGTGGAGCATAGAAGCTGAATGCTGCTTTGGTTCTGGTTCTAGATGCAGAGCAGAACCAGAACCAGGAGGCCTGGCAGGTTGATCCAGCAGCAGCAGATCTTTAATCCTGGAAACGTTCTTCAGCTGATAGATAGAAGGCCGACCTTGGAACGTCTTTATGTGGCTCTGAAGGTCAGAGGTCAGCCTGAGCTCTAGTTTCCAGCTGGAAGAATTGAAGCTGACTCCAGATCTATAGCTCTAGATCTATAACTCTAAATCTATAAATCTAGATCTATAAGTCTAGATCAGGGGTGGGCTCTCCTGGTGTCCTGCAACTCTTAGACGTCTCCCTGGTCCAACACACTGGAATCCAACAGCTGAATCTCCTCCTAAGTCCAGTCCGGTTCTCCAGAGTTCTGCTAATGACCTCATTATTTGATTCAGGTGTGTTGAAGTAGAGACACATCTAAAAGTTGCAGGAGACCGGCTCTGGAGGCCTGGAGTTGCCCACCCCTGGTCTTGATCATTCGTGTTTAGGTCCAAAGATTGGACCTTCAGTCTTGTTTCTGTTCAGAAAGTTCTGGCCCGTCCACACATGTATCTGTCCTAAGGTGGGTTCAAAGGTCAGCTGGTGAGGTTGTAATGGAGGGATGAGCATCATCTGTGTTGTCATGGTAACTGATCCTGAGAGCTCCTGGTTCCTCCTGGTCTGTTTCTCAGATCTGTAATTTAAACCCGGTTTGAGTTGTTGGATCCGGTTCTGATCTGTTCGGGTCAGAACCGATCAGCTGTGATCCAAACAGCTGCAGATCCGTTTTTCTCTCTGGTGTCTTTAATGTTTCAGGAGTTAAAGGGCCAGTGTCGAGTAAGTACCGCCATCTTGTGGTGAAGTTAGTCATAGCAATCAGAGGTAAATTACACATTAAAGACAATTTAGGCATTTCTACCATCAACCCAAAGACATGGTTCTTTCATCTCCAGTTTACTTCTCAGAGAAGGTCCTAGCGGTTGGCTAGCAAACAAAATGGCGGCCCTGTAACCTTGAGAGGTGCTGTGGTTTCTCTGCAGAGTGACTCTGGCTGACAGATCTCGGTGGTTGATCCATAAAGGAGGCGGATACGGGATTTCCTCTCAGACGGTGGTGACCGATGCTCGACACATGAGCTCCAACTGGCGGGTGAGCAGCAAACACACCAAACATCTGAGGTACAACAGCGCCACCAAGTGTTCGGTGATAAATAACTGGGAATATGAACTGCAAATCATTAATCAATCAATATTTTTACCAACACCGAGGCGATTTCCAAGCCAAGCGGGAACTTGGTAAGGTAGCCCAGATCAGTTAGCATTAGCATTAGCCAAGGCGGCCTTCTTTTGATTCCTCTGCCTTCAACCATCCTTAAGTTTGTCCTCACTGAGCTTCTGTATCGGAGAATCTTGAAACAAAGCTCCAGAAACGTCCTCATCTTCAGATGTCACCATTCTGTTGCTGCATCCGGGTAACCATGACATCATTTGCGATCAGCGCCACAGAAGCTCTTACATTAATTTGGCGATGGAAGCTTCCTGTTTCATGATGGACCTACTTCCTGTCTGCAGGTCATCGAGTCCAAGAACTTCAGGGGAACCAAAACGGTCTCGGACCTTGTTGGAGCCGGAGGCCCGAACTACCGGCTGATCGGGAACAACTGCCACGATGCCTGTAACAGCATCATGAATCAGTGAATTTTCATCATTTCTGACAATAAACATGAAGCCTGAACGTGTTGTGTAATTTTTATTCCACTAGAGGGCACAAAGCAACAGAAATTGATCACCTTCTGGCAGTGGCGCAAAAAGTGGCTATGCACTGTATGCAAAGCGTAGGGGCGCTGCACTAGAGGGGCGCAAAAACGATGTGGGAAATTTTTTTTCTAGTCAGCATTTTATGTACTTAACAGCTGTTTGTGTATGAAATAATCAATAACAGCGAAACAGCACTGATTAGGCCCCTCCCCTCCTGCCAGCCGCTCTCCCTCCCATACAAGTAGCTCGGTCACCTGACCCTTCATGAACCGCTGAGGCGCGTTTTTTCTCTCTCTTTTAAATTTGAATTGTATTAATGCCTCGACAACAGGGAGCTAAAGATGGGCGCAGAAAAAAACTCCGGAGCACAAAACAGAAAACGGAAGAGGGATAAAGATGTTAGAGAGACGAAGAAAAGCTTTTCAAAGTGGTTAAAAACAGAAGGTCAGTAATGTCAGTGTATCAACTAGAGAGTTGTAAATATTCAGGTTAGCTTAAGCTAAAATAACAGCTGGTTGTTGTTTCTCCGTATTGAACCAATACGATTTATTCCGTATTGCTATAAATGTCTGATAGACAAACTATCACACATCTCAACAATAAGTGTAATAATAATGACCAAAACAAAACACGGAAAATATTAAGGTCAGCTAAACTGTCCTTGTGGGACCTAATTAAAAACAACATTTTTTGTTGAATTTTCTCTGATCCACACAAACCTAAGAAGTATTCATACCCCTGTAAGATTTAAATTATTTTCAAACAACCGAGAATTTTCTCAAAATAAAACGTTAGAAAACATACTATATTATATTTGACCAACGGCATCTTGAAAAGAATTTCCAGCAGAATTACACGCAGCGTCCAGCAGGGGGCGCTCTGAGCTGCAGACTGCTCACTGACCGCCGCAGAGCTGCGCTGGTCCGCAGCCAGACCCCAGAGGGCCGGGTGAGTCTCACCTGTCTGCCAGGTAGAGGGAAGAACTGTGGTTCCAGTCGGTCGGCCCGGGTCCAGACGGACAGAACCAACAGAGATCCATTTGGTTGAGAAGCTGCGGGTCTCTGAGGTTCCAGTTTCATGATTTAGGTCAAAATGTCTGAGTTTTGGAGAGCAGAAGAAGTGAAGAGCAGCTGCTCTCTGATGGCAACAGGCTGGGGAGGGGTAGCCGGCTCTGAGCACAAAACACTGTATAGAAATTAAAACGTGAAAAAAATGCATTTCAAAAATGAAACTAACAAACTAATCAAAATATGTTTTCAAAGTAATTTACAATATCAGATCATATCTGTTGATGCAACAATAAGCATCTGAACTCCATTTGATTTTTTCATCTTTAACCAACGACCAGTTTGACTTTTTACAGCTCTTTTGATTTTTTTCATGTTTTCCATCAATATTTTTTTTTATTTTTATTAGTTCTGAAATGTAAAAATGCAGAAATGTAAAGAAAAGGTGAAAAATAAATGCAACAAATAAATCAGTCCAAACCTTTCTTCAAATTACAAAAATAAGGTAATTTTATAAACATAAAGTCAGAATGAGAAAATAAAGTTAAAATAACATCAGAAAGTCGGAGCAGTGAAATAAAATAAGTTATAAAAACACAAGAATGTGAAAATAAAATCAGAATCAATTTTACATTCAGTTGATTGTTGGGATTTTTACATTTTCAAATAGTTTGATTTTTTCCAGTTCACATTTTTTCTTGTGTCATCAATAATTTCTTTAAAACTTAATAATTGTCATTTTTATTTATTCTGCCAACTTTCAGAAAGAAAATCTGCTAATTAAATGAAACAATTAAAAATCTAAATTAAACCAGTTTATAAAAACCTTTCAGGTGATTTCTGGTCACTAAAGAAACTTCATTAGCTGAAAAAGTTCAAAATAAAAGCATTTCAGCCCAAATTGATGATTTCACTTCCTGAGGTCAGAGGTCGCTGACAGCGCTCCGACTGAGCAACCATTCTCAACCCTCCTTCGTTCTTCCTCTTCCTCTTTCTTCGCCTCGGTGGTTCAGGACCAGAGGTGGAAGATGCAGCCGCGGAGTTTTTCCTCCGGTGGAAAGCGAAAGTTAACGCCTCGAGTCTCTGTGGCAGAAAGCAGCAGAAAAGCCCCCACCCCCACCCGCTGCTGAGCCGCTCGCCCCCCCTCAGGTCAGATAGTTCCTGGTCTGCTGGGAGCGCAGCAGCGGCGTCTGCGTGTCCACGTCTCGGGAGAAGAAGGACAGGCCGGCGCGGCGGAGGTGCAGGCGCGTCCAGCCGTACACCAGACAGTTGAGGAAACCCTGAGAGGCCGAAGTGAAGGCCTGGAAAATACACACCGTCACTTTAAGAACAGAAACAGGAACAAAAACAACACAAAGTGACCTTAAAGAGGCAGCATCAGGTGTTTCACCTTCAGTCGCTATAAAAATTACTTCTTGAAATTAGATCTCTGTCCCTTTAAGAAGCTCCAGCTGAAAACTTTCAGTTTTCTCTTTCAATCATTATTTACAGTGTAGGTGTTTGATGAGCAACATTTCTTTGTTTTTTTTTGTTTTTTTACTTTTCTCAGAAAACAAAACTTCCTCAATCAAACATTTGGATTTTACCAACAATTCATTTAAACTTTGCAGTTTTATGCTTTTCAAGTTCCTGTTACCTTCAGTTGTCGTAGAAATGTTATTAAATGACTTAAAGGAAAATTGACTTCCTAATATAGCGCCTTGAATTTGGGTCTCTTTAAGAAGCTTCTGCTCTTTCTGAAGCTCCGCCTCCAGGAGTCGTCCCAACATGGCTCCTCTATTAACCCTTTAATGTTTTTACCAGCGTCGCTCTGAGCAGCAGCTCCTATAATGAGCTCAGCAGCTGATTGCTAATTGCTGCTGGCTAGTCTGAAGGAGCAGAGTGGGGGAGGAGCCGCGCCTCAGAGGCGGGGCTATGTCCACCCAGGTGTTTGAACAGCTGAATGTTTGCCATGAAGATCAGAGGACTAACGGTACATTTCTGATGAGCAATAAATATAACATGATGGAAAATCTGATACTGGCCCTTTAAACATCACTGGATTAAAACATGAAGCCTGATCAGTCGTAGCTCCAGGTATCGGCCCGGAGCGACCCGATCGGCGCCGAGCGCGGCGCGCTGACCTCAGATATGTAGAGGCAGACGCCCGCCACACCGTGGCCCGTCGACGGCTTCGCCACCCGCAGGAACGCCAGCGCCACGGCTGAAACAGAACGCACAGAGTGAACGAGACGCCGTCGCCCCTAGCAACCGCCACGCTGAGTGGCATCGTCACGGATCAGAACCGGAACACACCTGGACCCCAGCAGAACACGAACACCAGCGGGTACAGCAGCATCCGCAGGTCCATCACCCGGAACAAGGCCCGCTGCTCGTTGCCTAGGTAACCGCTGGACGTCACCGCCCGCCGGTAGACGCAACGCGCCTTGACCACCAGAACCTGGAACCAGAACCAGAACCGAACTTTATCGTCATTGTAGAGAAGCACAATGAAACTAGTTTCAGTGCAGCCAACCCAAAAATACATCATGAGACTCGAGTGGACTGGTCAGGAACCGGGTCAGAGGTCAGGGTAAATGAAGCCTTGAACCCGGTCCTCTCCCTGGACACAGAGGTTTTTACCCCTCTACCCCCAGGGTTTACCCCTCAGCTCACCGTGATGCCCAGCAGGGTGAGGAGGAAGCTGCTGAGGAAGACTCCGATCTGGTAGGTGTGCAGGAAGCTGCAGCTGCGGCTGAGCTGCTGCAGACCCGGACGCAGGAACAGAGCTCCGGTGTGCATCAGCAGACACCTGCAGCACCAGCACAGCGTCAGCTAAAACTGCAGCGCCGCCGCGCCAACCTGCCTCGGGTCAGGCCTCACCTGTACGGCTCACTGAAGTTGACCTGGCAGTGGCCGACGTTCCCTTGTACGAAGACCGGGACCATGAGCAGCGCCGGAACCAGACTGAAACGGGAGAAACGGGTCAGGGGGTGAGAAAGGTCCAGGTTCACCTGCTGCTGCTCTCGGCCTGAACTCACCTTGACAACACGGCAACCATTTTAGCTTTCAGCGACACCGTGTTGGAAAACTGAGGAAAGAAAAGATGCCAAGAATCAGAACCGACCAAAAGTTCTGATGTCACTTCAAACAAGAAAAAGATAGAAAACAGTTTAAGATTTACAGAATCATTACAATAAAACTTATGTTGAATCTGATTAAAGCTTCTGGGTTCAGCTGCTTCATGGATGTTTAATGATGGCTGTGTGGAGCAACCGTTCAACATGGCTACCGCCCAACATGGCTACCGCCCAACATGGCTACCGCTCCACATGGCTACCGCTCCACATGGCTACCGCTCCACATGGCTACCGCTCAACATGGCTACCGCTCAACATGGCTACCGNATGGCTACCGCCCAACATGGCTACCGCTCCACATGGCTACCGCTCCACATGGCTACCGCTCCACATGGCTACCGCTCCACATGGCTACCGCTCAACATGGCTACCGCTCAACATGGCTACCGCCCAACATGGCTACCGTTCAACATGGCTACCGCTCAACATGGCTACCGTTCCTCATGGCTACCTGTATGGAGTAGCCGCTGAAGCAGCTGTTGAACTTCTCTCTGGTCAGCGTGTAAAGGTTCCACACATAGTTCAGCGTGAAGAAGAAGGACGCCATGTACAGAACCTGAAACAGAACAAAACGGTCCGTCTGGTTCTGACAGTAACGGGTTAAAGCAGCAGCTCAAACGGACAATGGATGTAGGTCAGGCGTGTTTTTGTGTCCTGGTTCTGCTGCTCCATTTCCTCCTCAGTGACCCAGTTCAGGATGAGTTCTGGCTGTTTGAGCCAAACGGGCCTGATCGGATCAGTACCCCGCCGTCTCCCACCCGCTTCCTGTCCTAAAGGTCCAGTTCAGGTTCCGTTGTCCCGCTTGCTTTCTAACGTGATGTGAAAATGACGTCATGGCTTTGAAAGAGCTCTGGGTTTCACATCAGCATCCAAACCCAAACCGCGGAAAGAGGAACCGCCGGTCCAGACTCAGATCAACCCGGTTAAAGGCCAAATGGACTCAGCATTCTTATAACAGGACCGAGTCGAAACGATCTACGTACTGCAGCAAAACATAACTATTTATATATTTAAAGTGATAAGCTGGTCCGTCTCCCGAACTTATTTTATTCCCTTTTTAAGTTTAAGAGAAAAACCGAGGGTTAGAAATGACAGAAAACTCGTTATCTAGCTAGCTTTGCTGCACTTAGCGCCGTCATTTACGCATGCGCAGTGACCTAATTAGCATTCTTCTTCTTCTTTGTTATAATGGCGGTTGGCAAACAAGTAAAGGGAACATTACCGCCACCACCTGGTAAGACCAACCTGTATATCGATCAAGTGAGGATCCTTAGTTTTTCATGTCATGTGATCTACTCAGCTGCCTTTGTGACCTCACAGGATTTATCTGCCAGGTGTAAAAGTCAAACCTGCTGCTCTGGTGGGAAAACCCCAGACAGCAGCTTCC
The DNA here is from genome assembly GCA_903066815.1 of Brachyrhaphis roseni. Lineage (NCBI taxonomy): Eukaryota > Metazoa > Chordata > Actinopteri > Cyprinodontiformes > Poeciliidae > Brachyrhaphis > Brachyrhaphis roseni. The sequence goes on from CAEFZY010071525.1 coordinate 16,281, forward strand.
AGTTCAGCTCCTGGTGTCAAAAATAAAACCTGAAAACAGAAGACACTAAACTTTACTTTCAGAGGAACTTTTTAAAGCTAAAAACTGAATGTTTACGCTTTAACATGAGAAAAACAAAACGTTCCCCAAGTTCCCACAAAATGAATCTGAATCAATTTTATTCACTTTAAACTTTATTTTTACACCTGGCTGAGCTGATCTTTTCTCATTCTGCTACTTTCTCCTACTACTCTCCGATTTGCATTATTTGCTGTCATTCCAACTTAGGGATGAGAATCTGTCACACCATTTATAATTTATTTTGTTATAAATTATCAATTTTGATCTACTGTTAGGATAAATTTCAGTTAATGATGAAAAAAATAAATAAATGTTATTTTCACTGTTTGTTTCAATACATTTCATCTTAGTTTAGTGATATAAATCACATTTTGTATTTTTATGTAAGTGGAGTCTTGAAGGATCCTGTTTCATATGGAAATGTTTTTCCAAGAACAATATTTGTTTGTGATTCAGTTACCTAAAATATAAGTAATATAGTTCTTTTGTTTATCTTAATCTTTATCATTATCACAATAAAAGCAAAAAAATAATAACCTTAATTTAACTTCACGATTTGTGTTTGTTTTCTCTCCATAGAAGATGTTCCAAAGACATAAACTGAATTCAACTGATTTGAAAATTGTTTGATTGTTTAGCACGTTTCCATTTTTTATTCACAGATGAAGTTAGAAACCATGAAGGTTTTCTCCTCATCTTTTATTGAAACCAAACAGGATTTTTGAGTTGAATCTACTGAAATGTTTCTGTGTCAGTGTTTGTGTCCCGTAGTGTTTCTGTGGGAAGAAGCAGCTCAGCCTGCAGCTGTTCTGATGCTGTTCGTGTCCAGGCTGCGGTTTCTCTCCGCTGTTTGAGGAAGCTGAGATTGTCTAACAGTGACGGCTTTGAGGAGGAAAAAGGAGCCACTTCCTGATAAAACTCATAGAAATCCCTCAAACTTCCCCAGAAAGCCCGTCAGACTCCCCCGGAGCGGCGGCGCGGCCGTTACCTGCTCCACGGTGTGCAGGTTGTAGCAGAGCACGCTCAGGTGGTCGCAGCGCTGAGAGTAGAGGACGGCGCCGATCAGCCAGCAGGCGGCGAGCAGCAGGTCGGCCACGCTCAGCTGGAACAGAGGCTGCAGCTGCAAACAGGACAGCAGCGGTCAGACACCTGACCTCTGACCCCTGAGGGACAGCTGGACGCACCCATACGTAGGGACTGACCTCAGGCGTCTGACAGAGTCGAGGAATAATCAGGGAGATGATGGAGCCGGAACCAACGATGCTGCAAATATTCAGAGAAAATGTTTAAAAGTGACTGAATCATTTTCAGAGCATTAAAGACACATTTTAATATTTCTCAACCAAACTGAAACTCTTTCCACAATAAAGTCGTTCCTGAATAATTTTGGCCAAATTACCTAATAAGTAGCTAATAAAGTTGTAAGATGGAAATGTCATTTAACTGGCCAGTTGTAGAAGGTTTTTCTGTTTTCATGCATAAAATGTAAAATTCAAGGCGAAGCTGAAATAAAGAAATTAGATCTTAAGATTCTTCTAAAATATTTTCTAAGGTAAAAACAAGCTAAGCTAACCAAAGTTTAGCTAAATGAAGCTAAATTGAAACTAATATAGCTTTATGCACAAAGAGGAACTTTGTCTTTTTGTCAGTAGGTTACACATTTTGTGCTTTTTTAAGTAATTTACTATAAACTTTAAATCTTTAAATAAAATATACGAAATATAAAAACAAAAATAAAGTTTTATTTAAAAATCTTTTAAAGACCTTTGCTTTTCATCTACCTCTGCACCAAAGCAGGACTTCCTCTAAACTGTGTTCATCGCCATGGAAACATCACCTTGACGAACCAGAACCAGAACCGGATCAAGACCAGAACAGCTAAAATTAGGTGGGTTTTAAAACAATATTTTCCTCAGTTTTAGCCTAAAATCTCTTCCTTCCTGAAATGTTTTCAATGCAGAAACAAATAAATGTCATTTTAAACTGAACAGAGACAGGAAACCAGAACCAACCTGAACAAGGCCATGATGAGCTGGATCCACCGGACGGCTTCATACACCTGCAGGGGAAAACAACACGTTCAACCCGCCGCTGCAACCCGATCAGAACCGACCAGAACCGATGGTGATACGGAGCTTCTCTTCATCTCACACAAATATTAACATAAACTAAGTATAAAGTTGGCAGGGTAAATATAAATTTAGCAATCAAAATATTTAAATAGATCTAAATAAATAAAATATTTATTTAATTTATTGCAAATAAATTAAATAAAGCTAAATAAATATTAAACATTAACTTTTAGCTACATATTTGATCATTAAACTATAGCTCACAGACTCCTTTCATCAATAACTTTATATTTAAGTTGCTAAATATTTAGTTATCTTACTAAGTAAATTATTTTAACACTAACTAAATATCTAGCTTGCTAACTAAAGCTAAATGTTTTCTTACCAAGCTGTGTGTTTATTTTTACACTAAATTAGCAAAGTTAGCAAATTAAATATATTAACTTGGTATTAAATTTAGCTCTTTTGCTAATTTTGTTTTTGAGCAAAATATTTAGTGACTTTTCTAAATGAAGGAATAACTCAGTGAAAATATGACTGAAGAATGAATTAGATGTTTTTCCTATGAAACGTTTAATAATCCAAATTACTGCTGTTAATTTCTGACTATAACTTTACAAACAGCTTCATTCTGTAATTAAATCCAGTTTCTGGATCCAGCAGGAAACTGAACTTTCTGAGGGATTTATGAGGAGAATCTGCTGGCGGTGCAGTGGTTCAGCGGCGCCGGTTCGATTCCCTGGGAATCCTGATACCTTCATCAGGATTCAGAGCCTGTCAGTCAGCGCGGAGGGAATAATGACCCACACCGTTAAAACTACTAAAATAAACCAAAAGAACCGAAACAGTTTATTACATGTTTATAGAGTTTCTATACAAATAACAGAAAGATATGAAAAAAATCCACAATTTAAGGAAATAAAATTGCTGAATTTTCAAAAGTTAAAATTTTATTTCCCAATAATCAAATGGAAAAACTTCCTTTTTCCAGATGCAACTAAAATAATGAGCATTTTTGCTCGTTTTTCAGATTATTTCTCAGCTTTTAGAGCAGAAGAGACTGAATGAGGAAGAGAAACGAACCGATATGATTACATCAGCAGGACTCACCTGGGTCCAGTCCAAGGCCGCCGTGGTGTTGGCCTCCGGGCTGCGGGGCAGGCTCAGCGTGGGCAGGGGGAACATGCTGGCAGGATGGGGGTCTCTGGAAGAGCAGAACCAGGAACTGGAGCTCGGGGCTCAGCTGCAGGTTCTTATCCTGCGGGAGGCGGAGCTTAGCCGCGTTAACCCCGCCCACCTGGCGGAGCTGCAGGTTTGTCTCCGGTGTCAGGAGGTAGATACTGGTTTTCTGATTGGATCAGAGCCGGGCTTCAGCTCCCATCAGGAGGTTCTGACCTCTTCTGGAAACAAACCCGAACCACAGAGTTACTGTGAAAACGGATCATTTAATGAACCGAAACATCTCTGGTGGCGCCCCCTACTGGAGGAAACCCCGACCAACTCCTGTTTCCATCTGTTCTCAGTGAATCTGAGTTCAGCCTGCTGGTGGTTTCCACTGCAGTCCTTCCACATTGTTGTTGTTTCTAATATTCATCACATTGGGGTTTAAAATGAGTTTCTAGTCTGAAAGAACAGAAACTAGTGAAACTCGGTGAGAAACTAAACGTTTCAGAGACTTCAGCTGCTTTTCTGCTTGGAGGTTAACTATAGGAGATCCATGATTACCAGAGGTCAGAGGTCAGTTACCGTTCACCAACCCAACCGGACTTTGAGTAGACAAACGGACTAGAGTTGGATCAAAACCAATGATGCAGAACTGAGGGAACCAGATTTGGGTCCAACTGGGAGAAACGTTTCCACCTTCAGGAAACTGGAAATAGTAATAATTTAATGAGACAATGTAGCAGTGCGCCACCTGGTGGACGCCTCAGCACAACAGAACCAGCCTGGACAGTATTGGATTTGGTGGAACTTTTAGGCCCTGATCTGGGAGTTATCGGTAACTAAACGACCTCTGACCTCTGTGGATAAATGAGATTCAAACTCTTCAACAGAAACTTTCATTTGGATCAAATTTTTATTGTGGAGAATCTGATTATTTGGTGTTGAACGTCTTGGTCCGTCTCTCACCGTGCCCTTGAGCAAGGCGTCGATGCATCAGATTTCTAGCTGGAGTCTCTGCTTTGTTTGGCCCTTCTGAGCTCCTGTAGGAAGTTTAGCAGTGAATCTCTCGGGTCACGTGATTCTGAGGTGACCTTCATTGGTTTTTCGTCGACTCTGCCGCCGCCGGGTGGAGCTTCGGCTCGTCGGATTCGTGCTTCCTCATGTGCTTCCTGAAGATGCGGGCGCCGCTCAGGTTCTTCTTGCAGATGCTGCAGTAGTAGGGTTGAGCGTCAGAGTGGACATCGATGTGGTAGGTGAGCTCCAGCGCGCGGCTGAAGCTCTTGCTGCACAGCGGGCATTGGTAGCGGACGCCCGAGTGCGTCAGCTGGTGGTTCTTCAGGACGCACAGCTGCTTGAAGGTCTTGGGACAGACGGCGCAGCGGTAGGGCCGGGCGTCGGTGTGGACGCGCTGGTGGCGGCGCAGGGCGCTGGAGAAGGTGAAGCTCTTGCTGCAGACGCCGCAGGTGAAGGGCTTCTCGCCGGTGTGGATGCGCTGGTGCTCCGTCATGTGGACGTGCTGCACGAAACTCTTCCTGCAGGTGGGGCACTGGAAGGGCCGCTCGCCGGAGTGGATGCGCAGGTGCTTCTGCAGCGCCGAGGCCTTGAAGCAGTCGCGGCCGCACACCGGGCAGCAGCTCTTGGATTTTCCCGAGGAGCGGCCGTCTGCCGGCGGGGCGGAGCGGATCTTTGGACCTGCTGGGAACACGAAGGGTCGGTCAGGAGCTTCCGGGGTTCAACACGCCGCCGTCAGGAAGCTCTGCTGACGCATTTCAGAAAGATTTCAGTGACCTCTGACCTCTGATCTGATCCGGTCCTGATTCTATTCATTCCTAAACAATATCCTCTCAGTACTAAAATGATCCTACAGAAGGCTAACGGTAGCTTACCCAAAGCTAATGCTGGAAAATATAATGCTAACAGTAACCTATACTATCCTAAAGTTAGCCTAGCCAAGGATAATGGCAGCTTACACAAAGCTAATGCTAGCCTATCATGGCTAATAGCCAGCAGATGAAGTACCAATCCAGTGGGTCACCAGGGTAGCCATGCTAGTCAGTAGCTCCTTCAAAGCTAACGCTAACTGACTTTCTGCTCAGTTAGCAGAGCTGCTCCATCAATCGGATCGGCAGCTTCAGAGTAGAGGTAGCCTCCTGCTACGAGGAAGTAGCCACTGCTGGGAGGAGAATCGTCTTAATTTTGGCCCTGATCTTGTGCCGTACGAACTAATGAACAAACGGACCGGATCAGAACCGACCCAGCCCGCTTTACCAGTCTACTGGGAAATCTGGACCTCAGGCAGAACCATGTGAACCGGGTCAGAACTGTGATCGTACCGCGGAGCTCTGGTTCCCAGCGCTCTTCCTCTCCATCAGAGTTGATCAAACCGCTGACATCCTCTTCCTCCCGCTGCTCGCTTTGGTTCCCGCCCTGGTCACCATGGTTACCGGCAGGCAGCCCGGCATCAGGGACGGGGTCAGAGGTGGAGGGGTCACCGGGTCGGCACTGGAGGGAAACAGGAGTTTCAGGCTCAACCAGAACCTTAAACCAGTTGAGACTGGTGAGTAAACTGGTTCCTCACCTCTTCCTCCACACCTTCATTCTTCTTCATCATCATCACAGTTTTCTTCTTCTGGCCGCCGGTCTGCATGTGGAGCCAGAACACCTGGAACAGAACAAGGGTCAGTCCAGAACCCGGGTCGGTCAGCAACATGGAACCCAGCTGCTGTCCCTCCAACTCCGTCCAGATCAGTACGGAGAGAAATCTGGTCCAATACTAAACATCATAACCCACATTTATGCAGTTTGCTGACCACTGACCAATAGAAACGCAGCTGCCAACATTGACCAATAGGAATGCGTCTTCCTGCCACGTATCAGAGGAAGTCCCACCCCCCGAACAAAATATGTAAAACGTGATTTAAAAACAATACAATTTATAAAACTTGAAAAAAATAAAATCTGAAACATGTTGGTTAAACTATTGCAAAAATGTTATAAAGTATTCTTAACATGTATTTGTGATAGAAATGCATTTTTTCAAATTGTAATTTTTGAAACATTTTCTTCTCTTTCAAAAATTTTTGAAAGAGAAGAACTCTTAAGAACAGAACTCCTTAAGAACTGTGGATGTTTTGGGTCATTGTTCTTCCATTAAACCAATTGGAGGTCAAAGGTGGACAATTGAAAGGTGGATCAGACAGAAACTGTGAACCCGTATAGTTCTGATGGTTCTGGTCACCTTGTCGGCCGGGTCCGGCAGCCGGCCCTCCCTGATATGGACCCTCATGTGCTCTCGTAGCAGGCAGGGCTTCAGGAAGCTCTTGGAGCAGATGCTGCAGCTGTGGTTCCTCTTCTTCCTCGCCGCCGGACTCCTACAGGTCGTCTGGGTCTCTGGGCCCGGTGGGCCCGGCGGTTCCGGTCGCAGGTTTTCTGAGACCTCCTGGACCTCCGGGTTCTTCTCTGGTTCTGTCTTGGCAGGGATCGGGTCTGCAGAACCAAAAACATAAAGAGGAAGAGTCATGAACCCAACAGAACCGGCAGACTTCTGGACCCAGAGGCTCCCTGAAGCCAAAGTTCTGATTTTCTCACCAGTCAGTGAAGGCAGCGACTCGTCGCTGCGGCTCTCCTCCTGCAGGGCGGCGCTGGAGTCCAGAAGGTCGTCTGGGTTCTAGAACCAACAGAAGGTAAAATGTTTCAACCAGAACCAGCAGTGGGGTTCAGATCCGGACTCATAGGAACTGTTCTGGTTCATGTTTGTGACTTTTAAAGGGCCGGTTTCATAAAACATCGAATTATTATTCCCTGCAGTGTCGCTTTGATTCTTCCATATTTCAGAAATACTTTAATCTCCATGGCAACCATTCTGGGTGGACCTAGCCCCGCCTCCAAGGCGCAGCTCCTCCCTCACTCTGCTCCTTGAGACTAGCCAGCAGCAATTAGCAAACAGCTGCTGAGCTCATTATAGCAGCTGCTGCTCAGAGCATCGCTGGTAAAAACATTAAAGCGTTAATAGAGGAGCCATGTTGGGACCACTTCCTGGAGGCGGAGTTTCAGAAAGAGGAGGAGCTTCTTAAAGAGACAGAGGCGCAGTTTCAAGGCAGTAAATCAGAAATAACTTCTTTTTGTCAGATTTATTGCATTCAGCATTTTCATAACAACTGAAGGTAACAGAGACCTGATTGTGCTATAAAATAGAAAACACATAATATTGCCCCTTTAAATCAGCTGGAGTTTAACGTTCAAACCCTCCAGTTTCTCTCTCCTCACCGGTTTTGGCGGATCCGGACCACCAGGCGGCGCGGTGTCGGCCTGGCGGTCTGGCCGGCTGTGGATCTCCTGGTGCTTCCTCAGCGCTCTCAGCACGGTGAAGCGTGTTTTGCAGATGTCGCACTGGAACGGCCGCTCCCCCGTGTGGGAGCGCAGGTGATCTTTCAGCCGGGACGAGCGAGTGAACGAGCGGCTGCAGATGTCGCAGGAGAACCGGGTCGCGGCGTGGTGCCGCCGCTCATGATCCTTTGCCTCTTTGACGGAGGAGAAATGCTCCTGACACAGGAAGCAACGGAGGGCAGCTTCTTCCTGCAGGAACAGAGTAGTTTTAGCTTAGCGCATTAAATTCGAAGGAGCTAATTTCCTTGGCTATGAGGAAAACTTTCATTTCAATAAAGTTTGACATCTGTGTTCAGGTTTTGGTTATTAGCAGTTAGGATTTCAGAGCACTAGTTTATATTCATGCATGCTCTTATTTTGAAGTATGAGTACATATCAACTCTAGTTCTTCTTCCCACATTCTTCACTGATGCAGCAAATGATGTCATTCTCTACCCAGAATGCATCACAGTACGTCCACAGTGAACGGTCTAAAATCTGATGCTTTCTGACTGAAGCGCTACTGCGGCTAGTTAGCAACAGAGCTAGCAAAACTCAACAGGTCGGTGCAATGACAGATTTGACGTTGCACACCTGAAGACACACTAAACACCATGTTGATATAACGCATTAGCATCGGTTTTCAATAGTTATATATTGGTGTGGTGCATTAGCGGAATGGTTCACACTTTACCATTAGCTTCCACTAATTAATTTCCACTAATTGACCTCTGACCTTCTCCAGGGTTCCATCCGCATGTTTCTGCAGGTGTTTCTTCAGGAGACTCGGCCGGTTGAAGCTCCTCCCACACAGTGAGCAGGGGTGGAGTTTGCGTCCGGTGTGGTTCCTCACATGATCCCGGAACGACGACGCGGAGGAGAAGGTTTTCCCGCAGAGCGAGCAGGAATGCTGCTTCTGCTCCTGGTGGGTCTTCAGGTGGTCGGACAGGCCGCTGCGGGAGGCGAAGCGTTTGGGGCACAGCGAGCAGGAGAACGGTTTCTCCCCGGTGTGGGTGCGCTCGTGCTGGACCAGGTAGCGGCGCTGGACGAAGCCACGCCCACACAGAGAGCAGCTGAAGGGTTTCTCTGGGGAGTGGATAAGGAGGTGGCGGCGCAGGCAGCCGCGCTGGGCGTAGCTGACGCCGCAGTCGGGGCAGGAGTATGGCTTCTCCCCGGTGTGAACCCGCTGGTGCACCAACACGTTCACCTTCTTGGTGAAGCGCTTCCCGCAGACGGAGCAGCTGTGCGGCTTGTAGCCGTAGTGCGTGGCAACGTGGTCGGCCAAACGGGCCGGGCCGGCGAACTCCCGGCCGCACAGCGAGCAGCGGTGGCGGCGTTTGGGTTTGGGTTGGTCCGAGGCCAGTTCTGGAGTAGAGCAGAAACTCTGGTGGTCAGGAGGCATCGGCGGGCCTGAGGGAACCAGAACCCAATTGGAACACCATCAGAATGCAATCAGGACCAGAACCCGATCCAGTTCTGATTATGTCTAAACAGAACTGGACCAGGTTCTGATCCGGTTCTGATCAACACTGAAGGTTCTTTGTGGACTTTCACATTTCTATCATTCATCTTTTTAACAGAGCCGATTGTGAAACTAACATCTCAACTCCATATTCTTTGAAGAAAAATGTCATTTTCAGCAATAATTTGTTTCACTGATGGTTTTGGTTTTTATTTCTGTTTTATTTTCAGTTACTGCGTTTTACTTTGAGTGTTTAAAATGTCTTCCAGTTTAATGTTTCAGTTCAATTAAAGTTTATTGGTCTTGAACTTTCACTTGATGCTGTTACCAATATATTAGTTGAAAATGGCCGCCTCCTTCTCCTCCTGCAGCTCTACTCTTCCTCTCCACCTGCAACCTGAGCAGCTCCACCAATCAGGAGCCGCGTCAGAGCAGATCCCACCTGTCTCTCCTCCTATCAGCTCCTCCTGTTCCACCCACCTGCAGTTAGTCGGTTAAGCTCTTTTCTCCTGACCTGGTGTCTACAGAATATAATAAGAGTAGAAACTACTAAGAGTGTCCCAGATGTGCTGCTGTTAGTGATTTTCCTGCATGTTTGGGCTGAATGCAGCTCTGACCTTTGTCTCCTCCTTCCTCCTCTTCCACCTTCACTTCATTCATCATCTTCTCTCATCCAGGCCTCTGGAAAAACACACACATGTCTCTGAAGGGTAAAGAAACATAAATCCACAGCTTGATCTCAAACGTGATTTTAAATCGCTCAAATGAAAAGGTGCATTACAGTGATAATATCTAATAAATAAACAATACTAATCAATACAATATGCAATATTCCACTGTTAAAGGCTACATACTGACTGTTTTGTGGTTTATTGAGGTTTTTAATCAGATTAAGGCGTATACATCTTTAATAAACCACATTGACCATTATTTAAAACATCTGGCAACAAATAGAGCATCAGCCAATCAGAGAACACAATGAAGATCATTTCAGCCAATCAGAGAGCACTAACAGCTATCACTATTCCACCGCCAGCTAATTAGCAAATAAAAGCTGATTTATCTTAATTAAGCCTCAGTGCAAAATCTGAAGCAAATCACAGCAGTAGAAAGCAAAGTAACTGTAGCCCAAAAATATCCACAACTGCCTCTTTTACCGTCAGAAATCCGGTCCACACCGGCCGAGCAGCTAGCATGGAGCTAATAGCAGCAGTCCGGGTGGCTCCGACCGTTGAAGGGCCAGTTTGTTCCGTTTAAAGACGTAAACCGTCAGTTAAAGAGTTTCAGAGATCCGTGGCTTCATGTTGGAGGTTTTCTTTTAACGACAGCAGAGAAGAAAGAAACCAGAACCGAAACAACTGCAAGTAAAAAAGTAGATACTGGAGCTTCTGGGCTCAGTGCTGCCACCACTGGCAGGAGGGCGGTACTACAACAACAAACGTAGCAGTATTAACAGTAAAATTAATTTACTTTTAGAAGTGAATGGAAATTAATTGTTTTATTACGAATAATAAAATAAGAACAGTTATTTACCAATATTTTGGACGGTATAGTTTCATAGTTCACATTCAGATATAGTTTGATGATTTACCTAAGAGGAGATATTATGTCAAGGTTTTTGAGACAAATATTTAAATGAACTAAACACTTGACACATTTAGTCTGGCGTTGCCTGCAGACTGGAACTGTTTCATACTGTTAACACTGAAGGAAGTTAAAAGAAGTTAAAATGCAGAAGTGGTTGTGTTTGCTGTTCTCCTCATCTCTTTATGTCAGATCTGCTCAGAATATGGATCAGTTTAATTCTTCACTAGCTTTTGATTAGGTTGTGTTTTATGGTACAACTTCAACATTATTCTTATTTTGTTTGCATTTTGGAACAGATCTGTTCTTATAAAGTTCAATATGAATAAAAGTCACTTTGACTATTGTAAATGTCACTTTTGGTATTTCTGGAACATAAGTCAGTTTTGACCTCGGTCTAGTCAAAGTAAATCCTGTTTGACTTTGATGTGTTTGCTGCAGATGTTCACACCTCTAAACAAACCAACACTGGTAGTAAAATGAACTCATGCCATTCATATTTATACTGTATTGAGCCGGTTGGACGACTGGCTGCTCTTCATGTTCACATCCATAAATAATTATTTCAATAATTATTGAAATAACTACCAGCTAGTTTAGTAATCAATTAATTAACTGGAGTGTAAAGATCATTTTCTGAAAGAACATTCAGAACATTAATTAAATCAGAACAGTTCAAATAAATATAGACATTTTACATGTAAGATGAAAAACAAAAACATCTTACACACACACACATATATATATATATATATGTGTGTGCATATGTGTCTCAAACCTTCTAGCTGACAAACTTCTTTCATTATTAGTAGCAGATTGATTCTTTTTCAGTTTCAGGCAAAATCAACTCAAGTTTGGAACCCAAACAGTTTTTATTGATCATCTATAATCAAACATGAAACAGGCAGCAGTGTGAGCCTCAGCTACTGCTTCTTCTTCACCACGTGAGCACAGTCATATTTTCCTCGAACCACAGTGAGTTTGACTCCGGGCAGGTCCTGGGTCCTGCCGCCCTGCACCAGAACCACGTTGTGCTCCTGCAGGTTGTGTCCCTCCCCGGGGATGAACACCACCGCCTCCTTCCCGTTGGACAGCCGCACGCGGGCGCACTTCCTGTTGGCCGAGTTGGGCTTCTTGGGCTTCCGGATCATCGTCTTCAGGACGACGGCTTTGAGCTGCGGCCGGCCGAACGTGGCGCCCAGAGTTTTAGGGGGAACCTTGGGTTTTCCCTGGCGGTGCATCTGGTTGAGAGTGGCCATGGTTCTGGAGAGGAGCGGCCCGGTCCAGGAGGAGGAGACCCGGGTCGCTGCAGACACACAGAGCAGAACGAGAGCTGCTCATGTTTAACCCAGAACAATTCATCACAAACACCACAGAGAAAATATTCCAGCATTTTTCTGTAGATATTGTTTCAGTTTCCTCAGATGTTTCTGTCCAGAGCAGAAAAACTGCTTCACCTTCAGCCTGCAGGAGGAAACTCACCGTGAACCAGCAGCTCCAGCGCCGGTCTGAGGCTCCAGAGGGACATTCCTGAAACTAAAACCATCGAACTCAGAACCAGGATCAAATCCAAACACAGGATGAAATCACCTATCGTCATCCGGCTCCTGAAATGATCCTTTATTCCTAATATCCTGACATTCCTCATCTCACATTCTCCCTCCAGAAATATTTATCCAGAATAGAATAAATGTGATTCAGATTTCACCAAAGCTCATTTCCAGGCCGATCCAGAACCAGAATCATAAGGAATAATCCCACAGATTATTCCTGCTTGGATTCATTGCCTCGTGTTATGTCTAAATATCTCAAAATTAATTTCAGTTCCTCATTCCGAATAATGAAGAAACACCTACAGAATTTAAATCATTTCCTAAAGTCTCCTCTGGAGCATTTTATCAGGTAAACACATTTGTCTTCATGGAGTCTGGTTAAGCTAACCTCTGTTAGCTTTCCGGTGCGGAACTCCGACGGAACTTCGTCTAGAGCTACAAACCTGCTCAACCCGTCCGAACCGAACACTGCTTAGAATCCAGAACCTGATCAAAACATTTCATTTAACACTTAAATGAAGGACACACGCTACAGCACGAATGACAGGATGTCCTTCATAGGGTAAAGAAGCACTTCCGGTGCGTTTAACGACAAAATAAAAGACGTAATTTCAAAATAAAGGCTTAATTTTCTTAAAAGGCCCGTGAGATTAACTCAACTTAATATCAAGGCTGTTGAAACTGATATAAATGTCTTTTGAGCATAATTTTAATTTTGAGCATAGTTTTAATTCTCTCTGTTCTTCCTCATCTGACTGGAGACAGGTCGGTCCATCACAGGACAGAACTTCAGGTTGTCTGGTCTTATTATTGATCAGAATATCAGCTTTAAGAATCTGATTGGTCCAGACTTGTAAACACCAAGGAGCAGCTTTCAAAATCCATCTAATCATTAAAGACAGTCCTGATAAGACCCATTAGTTCACAGTCAAAGGTCTGATCCTCCATCAGCAGATCTGTATCAGGAACTGCTGCTACTCATTAACCGGGCTCACCTGCACAGGTGAGCACTGGCCGAGCGCCATGCAGTCGCAGTGAGGCTGAAGATGAGGCTGGAGATCTTCCTCGTGCTGATGGTGGCGAGCGGCGTCGGCGGGAAGCCGCTGAGTAGCAGGGAGGAGAAGAAGACCAGGCTGCTGCTGGTGTCGTTCGACGGGTTCAGGTGGGACTACGACCGGGACGTGGACACGCCGCACCTGGACCGCATGGCCTGGGACGGGGTCAAGGCCAAATACATCACCCCCCCCATGATGACCATGACATCGCCGTCACACTTCACCACCATCACAGGTCTGGAGCGCCGCTGGACGGCCGTAAACCAAACAGTCCTGCAGGTTAAACACATTACTAGCAGATCTGCAGGAAAGTCAGGAACAATTAGTTATGAAGAAGAAGAAGAGTTTTGTCAGTCCTCCAGGGGGAAACTGACATTTCAGCACCGAGCAACAGAAACCAAACATCTTAAGTCCTGAGTGGACGAGAACCGAGGCTGCAGCGCGCAGAACGGGCTGGAGAAAATCAGGTTTAGGAACCACGATTTGGTTCAAGTCATTTCTTCTCTCAGTCAAACTGGTTGATTTGGGATGTTTTTCATTAAAATCAATGGGAACAAACTGGACTTTTGTTATCGAGTCCAGAAATCCTCCTGAGGGGAGTCAGCGCTCCATCTTCTACTAATCATCAGAAACTGCTGTCAAGCGTTTTAGTTTGTGCAGCACAAATTTTAAAGATATTAATAAAAATGTTTCCAGAGGTCATGAAAGGTCAACCGCCCTCAACTTCTGCAAATCAGACAAAAATGGTGTCAAACAACTTGACTGTTTGAGCAGCAAAAGTTTTGTTTGTGCTGCTTTGCTGTTTTTTATTAGCATCTTTAAAATGCTAATAAAAAACATTAAATTTTTGCAGCACAAATGTTTAATGTTGAATTTATTAGATTTAAAGAAGGAGACCAGCTGGACTCTGGTCTGAAAATGATCCGGTTCTGAAGCTCTGCAGATCAGAACCAGTTTACAGGATAAGAAATATAATCTAATCCTGCATTCCTAGATTATTTCTGGATTATTGATCACTGCTTATCGGCGCTATCAGCTGGTTGTGTTGCTCTTCTTGTCAGTAAGTGGAGGTTTATGGCCGCATTAGATCTGATCAGGTGTTTGCTGATTCCTGGTCAAACAGGAAGTAAAGGTCAGTTGAAGTGAGAATCACTCAGGACAAAACTGGATTTTCACCTCAGGAGGCGCAAAAATGTTTAAATCAATAAAATTTCTGGCTTTATAAGAGTCATGCAATTTCAACTCTTTAAAAACATATTTTTTTTCAGAAAAATTTGCTGACGTATCCGTTTTTGTTCGATGTTGCCCCTTATTTTAAAAAAGGCTTTAAACAGAAGATCAATATGAAATCCATCATTCTGTAAATGGATTTGATATCGTTTACAAATCGTTTTCTTGACGCCGTCCAACAGAGACAGAATAAGTTTAGTTGTGATGAACTTTAAGCTCATTTCTGCAGACACAATATTGTATACATGAATCAACTGATCTTCAGCAGGGGGCGCCGTTTGTTGCCTGAAAACTAGGTTCAACTAAAACCTACATCACACCCATTTAAAGCAGCTTCTCCTGCACACAGCCCCGACTGACTGAACTGGTTTGACTGGGACTGAACTGCTGCGTTTACTGGGTTGTGTGTTTGGTACCCATATCGTTAAGTTGTACACAAGTTAAATTTTACATGATCACTCCTGAAATAGACAACAGTTATCGTGATGATGAGTCCTTCAGAAGCACAATGTTTGGTTCAATCCCGGACGAGCCCCCAGTTAGAGATTATGCTGAGTCATGGTGAAAAATGGAGACTGAACAATGAACAATGAATGATTCAACTAAATATTTAGTAAGCAAAAAAATATTTAAACTAAGTATAAAAAATGTGACACTGGGTAAATCTTTAAATGTCCAATTTACTTTAATTCAATCTGATCACCACCGCTTCACTGAACAGCCAAATCTAACCACCAGATGGCAGCAGTGGACCACAAAGACATTTCTGTAGATTTTTCTCCAGAATCACAGAACTAAATGTCTCGTCTCAGGTAGATGGATAGAAGACCACGAAGTTGTCCACAACTTAATGTTCAACGAAACAACCAACCTGAAAGTTCCCTTCAAAGAGACCCTGAGGAGGTCGGAGTGGTGGGACAACGGAGCGCTGCCGTTATGGATCACGGCTCAGAACCAGGCGAGTCCAGTCAAGTCGAGCCGGCCTGCAGGAGTCCAAATGTGACAATAAACCAGTAAATCAAACTGATCTCCTTCTTTCAGGGTCTGAAAACCGCTTCGTTCTTCTTCCCGGGAGGCGGCGCCGCCTACGGGGGTCAAAGGGTCAACAGAGTTCGGCTGGCAGAACCCGGCCACCCTTACACCAATGAGACAGAATGGCGTGAGAACATCGACACGGTTCTGAGCTGGTTCTCGGAGGAGGACTTCGACCTGGTGACCCTGTACTACGGCGAGCCGGACTTCGTGGGCCACAACAAGGGGCCGGACCACCCGGACAGGAAGACCGTCATCCAGCAGATCGACCGCACCGTGGGCTACCTGCGCGACGCCATCAGCCGGCTCGGCCTGGACCACAGCCTGGACGTCGTCATCACCTCGGATCACGGCATGACCACCGTCAAGAAGCGGCCGCTGGTGGATGAGATCGTCCTCAACAAGTACCTGAACCTGCTGAAGCTCGCCACCTTCGAGATCCTGGACTACGGTGGCTTCGGCATCGTGACGCCGCGGCCGGGGAAGGACCAGGAGGTTTATGACGCTCTGACCAACGCTCCCAATCTGACCGTCTACAAGAAACAGGAGATCCCGGAGAGTTTCCATCTGGGGAGGAGCAAGCGGCTGCCTCCCATCGTGGTCATGGCGGACCTGGGGTTCAACCTGAACTCGGTGAGGCTTGCCTGGTTCTAAAGGATCAGTGCTGGGAACGTCAGTGTGGGAACAGTCTTGGCCCCAGTGGTGTTGAAGAATTGTTCTGTTCGTTTATTAATAATACGTTACTCCTCGGCTTCAGAAAGACTCAGTTATCGTCTCTGTTCCCTGAACGACTTCTGGTTTATTGCGCCAATATCGCTGGTGATGACGTCATCTACAAGACCATCAGATGATTCTTTTTTCTAAAGTCCAACACTCATATTGAAGCAATTCATTATCTATTTTCAGCAACCTTTAAATCTGAAGAGGCAGTGAGAAAACTTCTGCTAATCTGCTCAGAGTGGAGATCATTTCTGGTTATTTTACAACAGATTACAAATCGATAGTGTTCCTAAAGACGTCACCAATTTAAGACCACTATGAAGAAAATTTAAGACCATTACAGTAATGTACAAAAGTGGATATATGTATTTAACTTCCATGGTGCCAATTATTTTAGCCCAAAATGAACGAACAGAAGTGAGCCAATGGGAGAGACGATCTTTCTTCAGCAAATTGGTGATTAGTTTACACTTAACTCATTAAATATGAAAAACAAACAAACAAAACGCCAGCTAACTAGCTAGCAAGGGTTTATTAGCAGGTAGTTAGCGGTAGCCTCAACCGCCTCCAATGAAACGCCTCAAATGTTGAAAAATAAAATTGCCAAGACAAAAGTTTAAGACCGGTGATTAACGAGTTTAAGTTACGTTTTAAATTAATTCAAGACATTTTAATTTCTTACTTTTACACAAATTGAGACTTAATGTGTGGACACCCTGTCAAAGTAAAATCTGATTTATACAAAAATAATGAGAAACAAAAAGATTTAACCAGCTAGCTAGTTAAGGGATTATTTTATACAAGATAAAATAATTGAAGCTATTAATTCACTCAGTATTTGAGTGGATCGTCGGTTCTGTCATAGCGTCAAACTTCTGCTAAATTTTAGCTTTGCTAAAAACACTTTAGCTAACTTTGGAAACTTTTAGCGCACTTAGCTTCCCCTAAGATCATTTTTTCAGCTCAATTCTGAAGCACTAATTTCCTTGGCTGTTTTAGAAACTTTCAGTTGAATAAAGTTAACCGTCTGTGTTTAAAGTTTGGTTATAAACTATTAAGAATCATTCAAGCAGTTTTAGATTCATGCTCTTATTTTGAAGTCCGTTTCCTGTCCTCACAGAAACAGCAACAGAAACTCAGTAACTTCAGGTTCAGGTTCATTTTACTTTCTGTAGCGTCTGACTCTGTTTCTCAGAGGTTCATCGTCTACGTGAACAAAGGCGACCACGGCTTCCACAACGGGGAGATGGACATGAAGACCATCTTCCGGGCCGTCGGACCGAGCTTCAAGCAGAACTTTGTGTCCGACCCGTTCGACAGCATCCACATCTACCCGCTGCTCTGCAGGCTGCTGCGCATCCAGCCGGCGCCGCACAACGGGTCGCTGGGGGTCACCGAGGTCATGCTGCGGGCCGCAGGTGAGTTCGCTCCGGCCCACCAGAACCACAACCAGAACCAGAACCACAGATTAACCCGGGTTTGTCTGCAGGAGAATCCCAGAGGTCCGGTCTGTCTGCCGCTCTGCTGCTGACCGTCCTGCTGGCCAGAGTCCTCTAACCGGGCCAGAACCGGGCCAGAACCGCTCACCTCCACATCCAGCTGCAGAACCACTGAAGACATCAAAACGGATCAGAGGTTCTGGTACCAGAACGGTCCATCAGGATTCTGCATGAAGCTTCTCCATTGTTCTTTAAAATCTGTTTGTTGAAACGAAGCGTTTGGACCAGAACCGAACCAAACTGACCAGAACCAAACAGAACCGGACAGTCAGCTCACCTGGATTTAATAATTTACAGTTTTTACACTAAACCACGAAACTATCAGATGAATAAATAATAATTTCAAACATTCGTTTATTATTCATTTTGTTTCATTAAAACAAACGCAGAAAGTTCTGGTTCTGGTTCTGCTGGTTTCTTCCCGGTAGATTCTTTCCAGTCCACTGGCGCCCCCTGCTGGTCCAGAAATGAACGATATTTATGATCAACACAAGAAATTATTTTTCATAAATTCTGCTTTTAATAAAAACCGGCTTTAACTTCAAACTATATTTCTTCATTTTTCATATTTATACAAAAGACTCGCTTCATCCTACAAAATGTATTTTCTCTTGTAATTAATTTTATTCTAAAATATGAACATTATTATAAACTTGTGTAAATTGTTAGCTTTCATAATAAAACATTTTACGTTTAATTTAGAAGATTGTTTTGTGTTTCTAGGACTTTTATTTTGGAAAAAAATGCTGACTTGGAGAAATAATAAACTGAACTTGATGCAGAAATTTGTTTTTAAAGTGCGTCACGATGATTTGATGCTTTAGAAAAAACTGGATTCATTTTTAAAAGATGTTTTGGTCGAAACAACAGTTCATCTGCAGCCGCTTCACCAGACTCAACCAGAGCGGCGGCAGGGGCCACAGCGGGCCTGGGTCCGGTCCGGTCCGGTCCAGACCGTTACCTGCTGGCCGTTTCTGAACACAGAAATAAAATGATCTCAATCATCAGAAACAGGAAATAAAACCTGCTACCTGAAATCCTGCAGGAAGCTCCGTCACCTGAGTGACGTTGGCCCCGCCTTCATCAAATCAGACAAAATCAATTAACTCAACTCCATTTGTGCTGCCATCATTTAAAGGATATTAATTAAAGTGTTTCTAGAGGTCATCAAAGGTCAGTGAACATCAGTTCATGCTGGATCCGTGGATTTCATTTGAAATTGTTTGGTGCTAACCTAGGAACATGAATAATTTTAACATGGAACCAGACCTTATTTAGAATGAACTGGTCCAAAACCTCCCAACATAAACCTGTACTGTAGTTTCTGATCACCAGAGGGCGCTATTACACAAACTGTACTGTTGAAATACAACAGAGCAAACTTCACTCAGCTGTGTCACCTCCTGCGTTTATGTTACAAATCTATTTCACTAATGTCAAAATAACTACTTCCTGTCCTCGTCTTCTTTGTAGTTTCCTCCAGGAGTCACTTCCTGTTGGTCATGTGACTCATGATGTGGAAAATGTTTCCTTCCAACTGATTTATTAAAAAATTACAAAGAAACTACAAAACATCTGCTTGGGTTCAACCTGCAGGCAACATGGTGAAACACACACACACACACACACACACACACACACACACACACACACACCCTCTGAAGTGAAATCAGCATGATAGATTAAATAAAACGTCCGTTCTGCGTCAGATCATGGAGGAGAAGCAGGAACTGAAGGAGAAATAAATATTCGTCCTCTGAGTTCGCTGGCCGTCGGCCAATCAGAGCGCAGCGCCAGACAGCCGGCCAATCAGAGCGCAGTGGTGGCCTGGCAGTAAAAACAAAGTCACCTGAGGATTGTCCGTGTAAAACAATGAGGAAATAAAAGTCGTGTCATCAGAGAAATGCAGCACAGCCAGGTGGAAGCTGATTGGTCCTCCGCCTCGTTCAGGCCCCGCCCACCTCGCCGTCCCGATGGAGGATCATAACGCCGTCTCGGCGTCCACGAACCTCCGTCCGTCCTCGTTCTCCATGCTGATCTGGATGCTGGGAAGTTTCTCCTGACTGGACAGCAGAACCATTTCATACCAGTTAGATTGAAGTTTATCGATTATTGATCAGGAGTTGATCCCAGAACCTCCTGGACCATCAGGGGCGGCCGCAGGCGGTGATGTCATCGTCACCTCTTGCAGCGTTTCAGAGCCTTTCCTCCCTCAGAGTTCTTGGAAACGGATTTCCAGATTCCACTTTTGGCCATTTCATCAGAGATGTTGACTTCAGACGGGTCAGACCTGCAGGACCAACAGAACCAGAACCGGGTCAGCGCCTGCAGCAGAGCGCATTCAGAGGGGGCGGGGCCACCGTGTTCGACTCACCTGTCCTTCAGCGACTTGATGGGGAACTTCAGGATGCTCTGAGGCTCGTAGGGCGGCTCGTCCTCCACCTCCTCCATCATCCGCTGGGCGTCCTGCAGACAGCCAATCAGAGCAATCGGACCAATCAGAGCCAATCAGAGTCAAAGGACCAATCAGAGCGCCTTACCTCTTCCTTCTTCTTCTTGTCGTCGTCCTTCTTCTTCTTGCTCTCGGGTATCAGGTCGTCCAGCCAGCTCAGCTCTCTCTTGGTGAAGCAAAAGTCCAGAAGCTTCCGGATGAAGACGAGCGCCAGAACCTGTAGGGAGAGGCGGGACGGCGGTGAGCGGCGCCGTTCAGGCGAGGAGACGGGGGACGCGGCCTCACCATCATGGGGAAGACGACGGCGGCTCCCGACGCCTTGATGGCCCAGAGGATGATGAGGCAGGACAGCTGGACGGCGGTGAAGACGTGGACCTTCCAGAGCGGGACGTAGCGCAGGTAGATGAGGTCCGGCTGGTGCTTGGACGGCATGCCGAACAGCTTGATCCGGTCGAAGAGCTGCAGGAAACGTTCAGAGGAAGGCAGGATCCACTCAACTTTGCTTTATTAATGGGACACAGCAAATACCTAATATTATTATTAATTAACATTTCTTTACTCACTGAGTAACTTCAGTATGAAAATATTGTTTTTTAAAATATTGTAACTTTATAATATATCGCTGACAATATGATATAAAAATATGAAATAATTGTTGGTTACCAAGTACTTTAACATTTCCACCAAAGACCGACAGCAAAACTATGTTTAAGAGATGCGACTCAAACCAGAGAACAAATATGGAAATAAATTAAAAATACAAAAAACAAGAAACAAACCTGGATGCCTTTGAGTGACGAGACTCCCATGTAGAGGAAAACTCCATAGAGGACGGGCATCGGGATCAGCTGGGGACGGAAAGGACAACATTGTTAGAGGGTCCGGCTGAACGTCCGGCTGAACGTCCCATGTCCAACCAGATGTCCACCTTGAGCGCGGACGTCATGAAGACGGAGCAGCCCATCAGGATGAAGATCATGAATCCCGTCACTCGTTGCTCCCGGATACCCAGGAACTTGGGTTGCTCTCCAGGCGCGGCGCAGCCCGACTCCACCTTCAGGCTGTTGACGTGGGAGATGGAGAGGACGGTGGCCGCCACGAACCAGGGCAGGCCCAGGATGGAGCAGACCCCCAGCATGACTGCCACCACCAGCAGGTCCAGGTGGTACCCACAACCCTTCTGCAGGGAGGCACACAGCGGGTCAGAACCACAGAGACCGGACCGCGGCCACAAGCAGCCCCACCCACCTTCAGCTTGTTCTCCTTCCTGTTGATGATGATGGCGGTGATCTGCTGGTCCATGAAGATCAGGATGGTGCAGAGCAGAGCGGGGACGGCGGCCGCCAGCAGCGTCCACCAGGGGTTGGAGCCGAGTGGCGAAACCAGCCAGGACCGGTCGCTGGTGGTGGGCTGCAGACAACCCAACAGACGCCATTACAACCCAGTGGACCCTCTGAGAGGACTGACTAACAAATAGAACCCTATACAGGTACCTAAAATCCTATGATAGATGCAAAACTGCTAAATAGCTAGCTAGCATACAGTAGCCTCAACGAGTCACTAAGTAATATATTAAAGGCCAATGTAAATTTTTAAATCTTTTTAAAGACTTTAAGGAAGCGCGGACACGCCACTGAACCCGAGAACGTCAACCTGAAGGTGGATCACCTCGAATCGCTCCGGGACTTCCAGCTTGGGAGAAGGAATTCCCACCAGGTAATCCAGCAGCACCATGACCATGATGGTCAGGAAGACGGCAAAGTCACTGATGGTCGACCGCACCTGCAGACAGAACCAGCGGTCCATGAAGAAGAACCAGCAGGTCCATGAAGAAGAACCGGCAGAACGCAGAGCGACTGACCTTGGTGGGGAAGTATCTCTTGGTCTTGAACTTTTTGAGGAACGAGGAGAGGAAGAAAGTGGTGAAGAAGAGGATGACGGACCAGAAGAGGACGTCTGGGACGAAGGGTCCTTTTTCACCGCAAGCTGACCCGATAAACTGTCCCTTCAAGTCCCGACAAGCCTGCAGACACGGACGAGAGGGTTACAGGCCGCAGTCCCCGGGGCCGCCACCGGGGGCAGCAGTCCCCGGGGCCGCCACCGGGGGCAGCAGTCCCCGGGGCCGCCACCGGGGGCAGCAGTCCCCGGGGGCCGCCACCGGGGCAGCTGGTTGTGGACCAGAGAGCCGTACCGTCACGTTCAGCTGTTCCCACTCGATGCTTCCTGCTGTCAGGTTCCTGCTGCTCCAGATCTGCTGGACGTCCTCGGAGGCGTTGGAGGGAGCAGAACACTGACATCTGGAAGAGATGCAGACCGGATCAGAACCACCGGGCCGCTCCAGAACCATCGGACAGAAAGCATAAATTGTTTAAATAAGTATATTTAAAAATATTTAAGTAGAGAAAACAGAAAAGAAAAATATTTAATTAAGAAAAAGCTAAAAAAAAAAACTTTTTAAAAATTAAAGAAATATTTTTAACTATTTTTTATTGTATTTTAATTTAAGAAATTAAATAAGAAAAAAGAAAAAATGAATCAAGTAAAAACTAAAATCAGTAAAAAAAAAAAAGATAAAATACAAAAAGAAATTAAGGGAAAAATATTCATTAATTTTATTTTTAAATAAAATAAAAAATGAAAGGAAACAAATGTATAAAAAAGTGAAGGCCCTCACGTGTAGAAAGTGAGGTTGTTGAGCTGGCTGTGCAGGTTGACAGGGAACTTCCTCCCCATGTTGACCAGCTTGGCCAGAGCCTCGTAGATGAAGATGAGGCAGATGAGGGCGGCGAAGGCTTCCTCGGTGAAGCGGGTGATGTAGCAGACCAGAGAGCTGGCATCCGTGGCGACCAGCAGGACGCACAGGAAGGCCGTCCACAGACCGATGCTCGTCCGCAGGGACAAGTAGGACAGACCGTGATTCCTGGGGACAGACAAAGAGACGTCACACCTCAGCAGGACGCCATCTTGGTTCTTTTGGGTTCAGAACCAGAGCAGCAAACAAACCAGGGTTTATGTAAGAGTTATGAAACAGATTTAATCCTCAAACAAAAGGATTAAAAGTCTAAAAGCTCCAGAAAATCAACAACAGAAGAATTAAATCCTAAAAGTTCTGATAATCTGTGACCCGTTTGGCTCTTATCTAACAACCTGAAGGCTCAGACACGAAGCGGCCAGCGGGGGGCGCCGCCGTTCAGCTCAGAAACAGCTGCTGTTTGGACTCACTCGCAGAAATGGAAGAGGATCTTCTCGAAGACCAGAACCGGGCCGGTGCTGCCCAGGATGGTGAGCGGCTGGCCGGCGAACAGGGAATAGGCCACGCCCGTCATGGACGCCCCGAACAGAGACTCCATGGTGCCCTGCAGAACCGAGAGGAGACGTTACTGCTGAGCACACCGCGGGAAAAACATCAGCAGGTCCCACAGAGCTCACTAATTATGTTCAAACATTTTATATGTTTTTCATTTGATTTCTTTTTACTTTATTATTATTACTACCATTATTTATTTAATTGATCACTATCTGGATGTTTCCTGCTGTCCATCTATAAGCTCAGTGTTTTTCAAAGTGGGCGCCACCGGAGGGCGCTGTGGGAGCCTCAGAAAGCCTTAATATTTTATCTAATAATAAACTTTTCTACCACAGAAGTCATGGCCATCTAAAGCTAGAAGGTTAGCATTTATGCTAAATGGATGTATAAATAATGGATTAGTGAATATAAAACATTCTGACGTTTACATATGTTGTAGTATTGACTGTGGGGGTCACAGGTCAGCGTTTGGGAACCTTACTATGCTGCCCTGAGTGGCCTCCCCCAGCAGGCCGCCGAAGGTGACGACGGGCGACATGCAGGCGCAGTACAGGAAGAGGACGGAGGCTAGACACTGCAGACTCAGCGCGTCTTTGATGTCACTCCAGTAGAACGGCGCTTTCCTCCGAACGTCGTTCACCAGGCCGCCGAAGATCCTGGTGGATTAGATCAGCGTCACCTGAGCATCAGACACACACACCCCCACACACACACACCTGCCCGTCCGCTGCAGCTCTGGGCCCGTGTGATGCTCCGTCTCCTTCACAGCCTCTGAGCAGTGGGCGGAGCCATTAGGCTGCGCCGCCATCTTCCTCTTCTCCTGCAGACAGACGCGACGGTTAGAAACACGGATGTTGCTGCTCTTAAACAGAAATATGTTAAATCGAAAGTTATAACTTTTCTAGCTTCGCATCCGCATTGGCATAAAACAGAATTATGCTACAAAAATGTAATTTATTCTAAAATGAAAGTTTTGCTAAAACAGAAGTAATGCTAGCATTCCGTTTTAGCATATTTCAGTTTAATGCTAAAACATAAATTTAGGATGAACTTGCTAGCATAATTTCCATTTTAGTCCAACTTGTGTTAAAGCTTCAGTATGTAACTTTTATAAAAAAACTGTCACCATGTCATTACAGTTTATGAATCAGGTAATCTGTGAAAAGATCGATCTCCACGTAGACAGACTCGACAAACGTAAAATAGTTTTATTCTACTGCAGCTTTAAATGGAAGTTATGTCAGCAAGTTTACAGTTTCTTATTTTTCACATAATGCTAAAACTGCTAGCTAGTTTACAGGACGAGTTTCTGGTTGCTGCTGACCCTCCTGGGCCTCGGTAGGCGGGTTCTCACCTGAGACGGGACGTTTTTCGGAGGTTCGATCCGAATGCTGGGGTCCCACTCGCCCGGCGGCAGAACCGTGACCTGGTCCAGGAACTCATCGATGCCGGACAGCAGGTCGTTCCGGTCCTTGGCCTTGTACGCCACATCATGGAAGACCTGCGGCAGAACCGGGGAGGTTAAAGAAGGTTCCTCTGCTTGGGTCGCACCTGAACCAGACCAGAACCTCCTGCGTCGCTCGGCTCACCTCGTCGGTCATCAGCGTGGCGATGGAGCGTCCGATCTCGTGGTACTGCAGGCCTTTCCCAAACGGACCGAGCAGCAGGAACAGAAACCTGAAGCAGAACCGGAGAGACGCTTCAGAACTCCTCATTGGGTTCTGGTTCATAAGCAGCTTCTGGTTTCACTGTGTGGGTTTGAAATGGACCAGAGTTGCCATGGAAACCAAGCCAGCAGGTTCTGAGCTCACCTGGTCGGTACCGGAACCTCAGTGAGGCCCGTCAGCAGCACGGCCGGCGCCAGGCGGACGAAGGCGATGATGGGCCGCTCCAGGAAGTCCACCTCTCCCACCAGGACGTTGGAGGCTTCGGCGCCAGGCGGGATCTTCTTCATAAAGTTCATGTCCACCTGGAACAGAACCAGAACTCAAACTCCTGGACCGGATCCTGGTACTGCTGCCACGTTACTCCTGTTCCAGTCAGGACCATGAGCCCCTTGAGAACCGGCTCATGTCCAAACCAACAGAGGAACTCAGCTGGACTTTACGTCCGCTGAAATCATTTTGACTAATTTCAGACAAAAACATCTGAAACAGGAGGAACATGTCAGGGACTACTTTCAGAGGCGGACTGATACGGCTTCAGATGGAGTTCTGTTGGGTCCAATCCGTCCCAACACATCACACGTAAAAACACAACGTTTGATTGGTGACATCAAAATGACAGCCGACAACAATCACTGAAACGACAGCGAGCATCGACCAATCACAGAGCACCAACCACGACACAGGCCTCTGATTGGGCGACGGCTGACTTACTGCGGGCTTCCTGTCGGCCGCCGGCAGCAAACACACACAGTTACAGTCCTGCAGAAAGACGAGCCATCACCCTCTGACACACATGTTCTGATTGGACCATCCCTGGAAGGTCCCGCCCCCCAGAACCACAGTTCACAGTTTAAATACAGGAAGTTGGACTTTGTCCGACCCAGATATCGTTCTGATTTCATCTCCAGTTTTTCCACCATCCCAGTTTAACTGAGGATTTTTTCAGCTGATGGTTCTGACCCGGTGGAATAACCAGAACCTTTTGGATTTAACCAGTCTCTCCGTCCAATCGTAGGTTTTTCTGTCTCCCACCGCTGGAGGACTTCCTGTTTTCTGTCCAATGAGAGCCCAGAGATCAGACAGACATGCCCACAGTCCTTCCCTCCCGTCAGACTTCAGCTCTGACTGGTTCTGGAGAACCTGGTCCTGAAGGCAGTGTTAATCTGTCCCTGTCTGGACCCGGAAGGTTCTGATGATTGAGCTTGAGGATTCGGGAATTGCCATGGCAAACAGAGACTCAGCAACTTTTTCTTTCTTATTTTAAAATGTTTGCAATGACATCAAGAATCAAGTGTAACCATGGTGACAAATGCAGGACTACTGGTGAAAGTGAGTCTACAAAAAGAACAAAAGCAAAACAACAAACAAAGCTAACATCGAGTCTTAAAAATAAAACTAAATGGAGAAAAGAATTATGATTCCACTTCAGAATTAGTACAAAATGTCCTAAAGGGCATTAAAACAAAATCCCAAACCGCCGTCAGTCGGCCTCCATTTTGTAACCGTACAGAACGTTCTGACGTCGCCATGGAGACGAGCACAGGAAGCACCAAAACAGGAAGCCACGAAAACTAAGGATTCATTTGGTTTTTACCAACAAAATATGAATAATTATGTTACTAATAAAAAAATTATGTATAAAACGATTTTGAAACAAATTTTCCCCAAAACTCAGAATTGAATCAAAGATTCCCACAAACTACAGAACCGGGCCTCCAGAACCGGGCCTGTGCTGCTCACCTTGCTGAAGTCCACGGTGCTGTTCTCTCGGCTGCCGGCGCCGATCCGGCTCTCGCTGATCTTGTTGTCCAGGTTTCCTGGAGCCGACTGCGGCGACGCCAGCAGCCCTGCAGACACCCACAGTCAGTTTCACCGGGCCGGAACCAGAACCAGGTACTCTTTCAGTCCATTCTGTAGACACTTCAGTATTTAGGAGATTTCTACATGTAGAGATGATTTGTCATCATTTCATCTTTTCACCAGAACCAGTTCTGAGGGTTTGGCTCTCATAGAATGACCTTTGACCTTATCAGGAGAACTTTAAGGGCAGATGTTCACTTTACACACCAGTTAAGACTTTTTAACTTTATTCTCGTAACATTAAATTATCCTGGAATGATTTCAACTCTACTGCTGATACTTCGTCTGATCCGACAGCCGACATCTGAACATGAAGGTCACAGGGCATGCACACACACACACACACACACACACACCCACACACCCCAACACACCACACACACCCCCACACCACACACACACACACACCCCCACACCCACACACTCTCAGGGCCCAGAGTCCGGTTTCAGCTCAGTGGTCTCCATGTCAGGCGCTGGAACGCTCGCACCACCTGACTCCTGAACTTTAAACCAGAGCAGAGGGACCAGACCGGACCGGACCGGACCAACGAGGTTTGGTCCGAGAAGCTGCTGACTCTGCTGGCCGTCACGCTCTGACTACTTCCTGTTCGCTTCAGAGCGACCTCAGTGATGACGAGTCAGCGCTCCGATCGGTTAACAGACCAGTTCTGGTCGGTACTGAGTGACTCCAGCGGCTCATTAATGGACCGCTTCTGGTTCGTCTTGTTGCAGCTCTGAAGTTTAATTTGGCGGGTCTGACAGTAGAACTGTCTCTTTAAAAGCTGCAGAGCCCTGCGGTCTGTGAGGGAAACCCCGTCAGCTCCACTGCGGTGTTCCTCAGGGCTCGGTTGTTGGACCCGTTTGTTCCTGCTGGACTCCACCTTCAGAACCGATAATCAGACATCAACTTTCACACACAAACAGAGTTATTAGCCACAGAACCTGAGTTCTGCCAGAGGTCAGTGATCCAGCGGGGCAGTTTGCCTTGTTATAAAATTATTTTGCCTTTTCATAAATTTTCATGCCACACCGATGAAGAGTCAGCCTGGTTCTGGTCTTCATCAGTCCCACAATCAGAACCACAGAACCGTTTCCCATCAGAACTGTAGCCCTCTACCCATCCAGTCACTGGGCCTGAATCAGAACCGGGTTGGGTTTAGCAGAACCAGGCTGCTTTTCCAGACCAGCTATTTAAATTTTAACGAGGGCTGAAAAACTGAGTGACACAGGTTGTTGCTAGGTAACCAAAGAGAGAGAGTGAGCTGATGCTAACCAGCTAGCTCAGCTCGATGTGAGAGGGTCAGAGGCTAAAGCCTACATCTCCCAGAATGCCGTGCAGTTCTGGAGTTCAGTGAATATTCTATCAGATACATTATCGGTTCATGCTGATCATGTGTCACAGTTATTGATTTATTGTCCAGCCCTCAGCTGATCAGTGAAGGAGGTTCGTTAGTCCTCAGATGACCTCTGACCCCAAGCCTGGTGTTAGTAGAAGCAGCTTCATGCCTCTTATTGCCTGTTTGACTCTCTGGAGCATCATCATCCATGTGAAGGTGCTGCTCCTCCTCTGGAGGGAAAACCACCACCTGGATCCCGGCTCCGCCCGCCAGCGTCTCCGGCGCCGAGCGGCGGCGCGGCGCTCCTCCTGAGGAGACAGGGTCCAGAAGGGGTGGGGCCAGTCCGGGCGGGCAGGGCTCCGACAGGTGGCGCTCCTGGCGGTACAGGGTGGGCGTGTCGGGAGGCAAGGAGGCGGGGCCAGAGAGGAGGCGACCAAACAGGAAGGACGCCCGCGGGGAGGGGGGAGGGGTGGAGGCGTCGAAGGAGAACTGGGAGGAGCGGCGGAGGAGGGAGAGGCGAGAGGAGGACAGGCCCTCCCCTGGAGAGAGGAGGGACAGGAAGAGACGCTGACATCAACAGAGTCATGCTGACACAGAAACCAGCAGGAAGCTCTGGGTTTCCATGGAAACCACCTCACTTCCCAGTACTGGGATAAAAGCAGCAGGTTTGGACGTCAGTCAGAGACGGAAACGTTCCCGCCTCAGAAACACCAGCAAATAAATTAATCTGGATTCAGTGCAACCGATTATTTTCCTTCCTTGGTCTGATTGGATTAGCAGAGATGAACTGGAACCAGCTGCAGGCCCAGATTAACAGCAAATCGACAGAGCCACGCGTTTCTACGCATCGGCATAATCAGAAATTACGACTTTGTCCCGAAATTATCGCAACTTTCTTGTACTTCATGACTATTTTCTTATTACAATTGTTCTCCTAAAAGACTTTATTTTTATATTGTAGTAACTTCATTACTATAATATTGCTGTAATATTAGTTATTTTCTTATTATGACTTCTCACATAACTTTATTCTTGCGTTATTCATATTTTATTGAGTTACACAACTTTATTCTTGAGATGAAAAAATGTTTTTTAGCAAAAACCTCTTGCTAATATTTCTAAAACAGCACCACAAAAAATTTATTTCTTTGCAAAAATCCAAAATCAATCGTGTCATCCTGGCGGGACGCCGCAGGATGACAATTTTTGCTTTTAATTATATTTATAAATGAAATAAAAACCTTTTAATGCTAAAAATGTTCATATAAACAGAAAAACTGAAATTATTTTAATGTTTCCGTGTAAAAATCGAGGTTCTGATTGAGTCCAAACCCATGAAGCTCCAACATGGCGGCTCAGCTCCGTCAGCAGCTGATTATTAACCTGACCAATCAGCATGCTGGTTAGTGCTGACCAATCAGAAAGCAGCTTTCTCTGATCATTAAACACTCGGTTAGTGAATAAGAGACCAACACGTGTGTTCATGCAACACGCCACACCAGAGGCCCGACGCCACGTCACCCCGTAACCTCGACCAATCAGATCGCAGACTGAACCGAACTCTGCCCGGCAACTCGCAGATCTCAGGGAGAAAACAGAACGTCAGAACCAGGAAACCAAAGGTTTGGGTCAGAACCAGAGGAAACTAAATGGTTTGGCCTGTCACCAAAACAGAAGCTGCTGGACGATAAACAGAATTATCGCAATAAACGATAATATTGAGAATGTGTTCTCAATATTGAGACCATTTTCAAATAATAGCATTAGGATGCAAGAACACATTCTAAAACTTTAAATTCAAATGAACATTTAACACTGGACCAGGAAAACCTTTAAAATATAACAAATGATTAAACAATCAACAAATTAAATGGATTATGAACCTTCCAAAAATGGTTTAGTTGAGGCCAAAACACCAGATTAACAACTTCTATCATCCAGCTAAATCAAGAAAATGCTTTAACTTATAATGTCATTTACTGATTCATTGCGACAGGCCTAATAGATAAATAAAGACGGTGGAGTGTGAAGACTTTTGGCCTTAAATGGGACCAGAACCGGATGGTGGTTCTAAACCCGACTGGGTTCTGTTGCGAGGTTTGAGCAGACGTTCAGGGATGACAGCAGCGCCGCAGCCTCACCGTTGCGCTCCAGCAGCGTTGAGTCCGAATGCTTCTTGCCTATGTCTGCGAA
Organism: Brachyrhaphis roseni; assembly: GCA_903066815.1. Lineage (NCBI taxonomy): Eukaryota > Metazoa > Chordata > Actinopteri > Cyprinodontiformes > Poeciliidae > Brachyrhaphis > Brachyrhaphis roseni. Next base: position 46,893 of record CAEFZY010071525.1, read on the forward strand.
GGAGCGGACCAGCGGGATGCGGTTGCTCAGCTTCTTCTCGTTCTGATGATGGTGGCGCTTCAGCAGAGCCTCCCTCACCTTCTCCTGCTGCTCCGCCTCCAGCTGGCCGGTCGCCAGCATGCTGTCGATCACCATGTCTGGGAGGGGGCAAGCCGCAGGGCGTTAGCATGTCTTCAGAACGTTACCAACACATTTTTAGCGCATTGTTAGCATGCTAGGATGTCGTTAGCACATCGTCAGCATGTGGTCAGCATGTCATGTATTTAGTGGGTGGTTAGCACATCATCAGCGCCACGTTAGCATGCCATTAGCAGGTTGTCAGTGCGTTGCTAGCTTGTTAGAACATTGTTGGAGCTAGGTTAGCATGTTAGGCTGTCATTAGCATGTTGTCAACATGTTATGTTATTAGTGCATCGTTAGCATGTTGTCAGCACATTCTTAGCATTTCAGTAGCATGTCTTTAGCGCATCGTTGGCATGTCGTTATCGTGCCGTTAGCATGTTGTTGGTGTGTCCCCAGCCTGTCGTCAGCGTGGTTAGCATGTGGTTAGCATCTGACCTGCGATCTCGTCGATGGAGCCGGCCCTCATGTCCAGCAGCACGGTGCCGTTCATTATGCAGGAGCGAAGCTCAAACAGGCTGTGCAGCGACAGCGTGGCCACGTACGGCTTGCTCCAGCGCTCGCCGCCGTCCTCCACGTCTTCCTCAAACTTCAGCCACCTGGACACAAACATGACATCATCACCAACTTCCTGTCTGCTCCTCCTCAGGCCGACAGGTAGGGGAACCCGACCCGTTCTGCAGGTTCTGTTTGGTTTGCCTGTCCAACGCCTCGTGAATCTGATCGTCATGTGACTAAAACCAGAACCCAGAAGACTTTAACCACAACTGGAAAATAAATTCAGGAGCAGCAGCTTGTGATGATGAGAAGCAAAACAAGAAAAGTTTGTCTGTGAAATGAGTTTTACATCTCGTTTTAAACGTTCTCGTCATAAATTTCAACAAGATTTCCATCTCGTCTTAAATCTCATTTATCGAGGAAACAATCTGAACAAGTTCAGCGTCTGTCTTAACCTGAAACTAAAGGTTGACTTTTGCATCTCATTTTAACAGGTTTAGAATTTGGTTTTAATGACATCAGCATCTGACTTTGACAAGTTTCTCTTTTTAACAAGTTGTCATTTTAACTAGCTTTGCATCTTTTTACTACAATCTGCTTTTGCTGCTGATTTTAGAGCTGCGGCATTTTAACATTTCTGTAAGTTTGAACCAGAAACCAGCAGAAGCCCCGCCCTCTTTCATTCTTCTTCTTCTCTCCAGAATGTCGTCTGACCCGGTCGGCTTAAGGAGTTGATCCCAGATCCCTGCTGCCGCACACCTCACCGCCGACCCCCTGCCCTCCTTCCTGCCCTCCTTCCTGCCCTGCTCTTCATCATCAATCTACAGCCGAATCGCCGAGTTCTCTGAACCAGTGATCCCCAACCTTTTTACCACCATGGACCGATCAAGGGTTGGCAATTTTACTGTGGCCCGGGATGGAGGAGGGGGGTGCACTAAAACTGCACCCCCCTCCTCGCCCGATTGTCGCAGCTTGTCGCTTGCAATAATTGTAACCGATCCTCCTGTACTGTGAGGTGTGTCACAATAACTGATCTGGTCCAGTCAGTAGAATGTCGGGACCGCTCCGATCTAAAATTGGGCATAGTCATCATTGTCTTGGCCCGATTATCGCAGCCTGTGGGGTTTTCCCTGACTGAACGCAGCCGGTTGAATGTGACAGGTATCCAATCAGAAAGCTCGGTGACGTAGGAACGGAGGAAATCCCAAACAGCTGACATGGCAACTGAGAGTCCGGTGTTCTGTCAGATCATCGTACGCTGTCAGAATAGCAACACCTGTTCAGTGCTTCGTGCAGCAAATAGAGCAGCTGCTCCCTTTTATCAAACGCCTTTTACTATTGTTTCATCTTTTATCCTTAAAATGAGCCACAAACTATCACTGCTGCTTCTACATCGTCATCGTGTTTGATTATTCTAAATTCATGTTTGGTATGTTGGGGGTTTTACAGTATTTTCTTCTGGAATCAGGATGTTCAGTGGAATCGGTTCTTGTGTTGCTCCTGGACACACGAACCGATGGAACCTGTTGGACTTTAATCGGCTCTGAGGTCACAGAGGTTTGGAAAATCGGCCAACATCCTTAAATCAACCAGACCTAAAACTCACAGGCTCTGCTCCTCTCATCTCATCTCTCCAATGACCTAACGCTCTCTGACTCTGGTCGCTATGGTAACGTTTACATATTCCTTCAAAATAAGATACAGATGTGCCACAAAAACTAACATTTTACTTTGGTGAAAATTTTAACTCAGGATAACGACTAATGGAGCCTGAGCTGGTTTCTCCATCAGGGAGATGAGAGTCAGTGACACCAGAAGTGTTGCTGATGC